>OZ038514.1:58556797-58559297 GCA_964036315.1 Acanthosepion esculentum | reverse complement strand
ATATAGTATTGTAGGGGAGTTTAAATGAAGGGTCAGTGATCGATCATACTCGCTTTGTGAGACAAGAGCCATGATGAAATGTATGTATATATATATATATATATATATATATATATATATATATATATATATATATATGTATGTATGTATGAATGTATATATATATACATATATATATATATATATATATATATATATATATATATATATATAAGTCTATTAAAATATTTCTTTCAATAAAAGGTTTTAATATATCTATCTATCACTATCTATCTCACTATGTTCATATCTATCTATCTATCTATCTATCTATCTATCTATCTATCTATCTATCTATCTATCTATCACTTCATCTCAATTTCAGTTTTCTCGTCTCTCTATACAACTAATAACGTGCTAAATCACAACTCCATACGTGGTTTACATTCAACTTGTGAAACGTCTTGGCATCAAACTACGCACACATTTGTGTCTAATAAAATGGGTTATATATATATATATATATATATATATATATATATATATATATATATATATATATATATATTCCTTTAAAATTACATGACATTAAATGTTATATTCTGGTTTCTATAGTCTACTGACTGGTTTGATTTCTTGTATTTATTTCTTGTTTAGCCCATGAGGTTTCCCGAGACACTCGTATATATGTATGTATATGTATGCATATATCTATCCCACTTTATCTCTCTCGATATATATATATATATATATATATATATATATATATATATATATATATATATATATATATATATATATATATATGTCATTCACAGACAGTACTGTTTCGCTGTATCAATGATCCTCAGTGCGACTAGACTTCCGAATGCCTCAAGCCAGGATTGAAACACAACTAATTTGGCGTCAGCCAGAGCTATCTTCACTCGGTAGAGTTACACAACTAAATCTAGCGTATTGTTTTTACAAATGTAAACAAATGCCAATCGGCCAAAGTGCTCCATTCATTTTAATGAAGAGCTTTGCATTTGTGCAGGTGGCTGTTGTTCATAGAATTAGCTTATCACTCAACAGTGCTCAATTGAAATGTATTTTCAAGAGCTAAATTATATATATATATATATATATATATATATATATAAAAGTGAGAAACCGCAAAGTTTATATGTTATTATGTGGATTGCATTTAGTGTATATATTATATATTATTCTTCATATGAAGAATAAAATATAATATATACACTAAAAACAAATCCACATTGTAAACATAACCGTTTGTTTTTTTTTTTTTTAATATACATTTTTCTCTTGTTACAACGATTATGACCTTTTCCCTGTATATATATATATATATATATATATATATATATATATATATATATATATATATATATATATATATATATACATACATACATAGATAGATAGATACAGATATAGATATATATGGGGCCTGATGATTGCGTCCAGCATGAAACAGCCTGTCGCCTCTGAGTGTTGACTTCAATGCTCACTTTTATATTTATATTTACATACGCTCTATCTCTGATATTAAGCACTTTATCCCATAAATATACCACTCCTTACAACTATATTTCTTTAAATATATATATATATATATATATATATATATATATGTGTGTGCGTGTGTGTGTGTGTGTGTGTGTGTGTGTGTAATTTGGCAGCAACTTTTCTTTTAAACATGTAGTATTGAATGTTAAAGACAACATAGTCTTGCATATTTTCTTTTGAATTTTCTCATATTCTCTAATGAGACTTTTTATTTGAAAATGGTTTCGAAATATATATTGTCCGTACGATGACCTAGCGCTTTTGAACATCATTGTTCATCTTCAGGGTCAATATTTTAGTCAAAAATTTTTTTTTTTTTTTTTTAAACAAACATTTGCCATTTATCTTGTAGCGTAATCATGTTGATTCTTTTTGGTAAAATCATTTTGTTGTTTTATAAGATATACTTTGTAATCCCTGGTGTTGGTATCATATGAAGAAAGAAAATATGCAAGACTATGTTGTCTTTAACATTCAATACTTCATGTTTAAAATAAATAAATAAATATATATATATATATATATATGTATATATATATATATATATATATATATATATATATATATATAGTCATTTTTCTAAGACAGCTTGGTATCGTGGTACCTACCGCTATCATTATAGTTCTACTAGTGATTGGTAAACTGTACAATTTTTAGTGGCACATATTCTACCAATTGCTGCTTCTTCTTTACTGTGCACTGTCCCTTCAGGTCAGAAGCGATCATGGCTCTCCACACTTCTCTTTCCTTTTCCTAATAATAAGTGTCTTTCTCTTTTTTTCTCCTAAAGCCTATTTCAACATTCATTTACTCAAGCTCGCTAAGTATACTATGCGTCGTTTTCCACCATCCCCTCTTTCAGTTAATGTGCCCTGTGTGTATCAGATTCTCTAAGCCTTATTTCATCATTATCTGCCCAAGGAACCCCCGCCTCGTCTTTTCATTCTTG
>OZ038514.1:58536797-58551797 GCA_964036315.1 Acanthosepion esculentum | reverse complement strand
TATATATATATATATTATTATTACTTATATATATATATATATATATATATATATATATATATATATATTATAAATTAATAGATTTAAAATATGGTTTTACCGCTACACAGTGATGACCATGTTTCAGAAATGGAAGCTAAAGCCCCTGAATTTAATTTTGTTATTAAACCAAAGACATTAGTTCCATTTCCTCATCAAGCGAATTTTGGAGTAACTTACTTTTTAAAATTTACGGTTGTTAACGGCACAGGAAAGATTCATAGTTTGAGGGTTTCCAAGGTTACCGATAAATCCATTCATCTAGACAGGGGGTGGTAGAGGGTTCAATTTTTAATTTTCGTTGTCTCAGTTAATAGTTACATTTGAAAGCGGGGTTATGTTTAGGGATGGGTAGGGATGTATCTTTTAACAAATTCTGACATCCGCTAAATTCATGTCATCTGGGTTTATTTCTAACGGCAAAAATTCTTATGGTATTATTTCTATTTGTATATTTAAAGATTTTGAGGGACTGTTTAGGTTAGAATATGTTTTATCCACCTTTCTAAAAAGTTATTTTTAATATTTAATATACTATACTCCTAGTTAAAAACCAAGTAAATGTATTAGGATTACTTACAGTATTTAAAATTATTTATTCTTATCGAGTATTAGTAAATATTATTTTATTTTATTTTATTTTATGTAAACTTTATGACAATGACGGCAAATGTGGTTAAATTATTTCACTAATTCAGTAAACTTAGTATTATAAATGTATATATGTATGTATAAAGGACATTTAATGTTCAATATTATACTGATAACCTAGAAAAGATAATTAAGAAACATAATACTAATATCTTAAATAAACACTTATACCAGAACCAAATAATTGTAGACAAGGGAAAAATACAAACAACAACTAATGAGGGTGAACAAAAATTATGTAATTGTAGAAACCCTCAAAACTGTCCTTTACAAAATAAATGTTGCATAGAATCAGTAGTATACCAATGTAATATATCTTCTGTTGAAAACCCTGAAAACATAAAAATTTATATAGGTTGCACTAGCCATGAGTTCAAAAAGAGGTTCTACCAACATCAATCCTCGTTTAGGATAAATAAGTATAAAAGTCAAACATCTCTTTCGAAGTACTTTTGGCACCTAAAAGAATCCAATAAAACACCTACAGTGAAATGGAAGTTAATAAAAAGAGCTAGAATATGTAGGTCATTAAATGACCCATGTCCTTTATGCATACATGAGAAACTATATATTACTAAGTTTATAAAAAATAAAAATTTACTGAATCAGAGAAATGAAATAGCTATTTTTTGTCGTCATTGCCAAAAGTTTTCTTTAAATAATCTTTAAATAATCTATAAAAAAAAAAAATAAAAAAAAATTACCTGATTATTATACATACTCATATTTGATGGGTATAAATAATTTTAAATAATGTAGATAATTATATTACATTTACTTGGTTTATAAAGAAATATAGCCGATTAAAATTAAAAAGTTAAATTTGAAAGTAGAATTTTTAAAAATGTTTTAAAATTGAAATTAAATAAAACAGATTCTAACCTAAATATCTTTTAAAATTGTAATTAAATAAAACGTACTCTAACCATAACACCTCTCTCAAAGCAATTCAAACACTGGAAAGAATCCAAGTGAACACCGAAAGTCATGTGAAATTAATAAGTTAGAATATAATATTGAACATTAAATGTCCTTTATACATACATATATACATTGATAATACTAAGTTTACTGAATTAGTGAAATAATTTAACCACCTTTGCCGTCATTGTCATAAAGTTTACATAAAATAAAATAAAATAAAATAATATTTACTAATACTCGATAAGAATAAATAATTTTAAATACTGTAAGTAATCCTAATACATTTACTTGGTTTTTAACTAGGAGTATAGTATATTAAATATTAAAAATAACTTTTTAGAAAGGTGGATAAAACATATTCTAACCTAAACAGTCCCTCAAAATCTTTAAATATACAAATAGAAATAATACCATAAGAATTTTTGCCGTTAGAAATAAACCCAGATGACATGAATTTAGCGGATGTCAGAATTTGTTAAAAGATACATCCCTACCCATCCCTAAACATAACCCCGCTTTCAAATGTAACTATTAACTGAGACAACGAAAATTAAAAATTGAACCCTCTACCACCCCCTGTCTAGATGAATGGATTTATCGGTAACCTTGGAAACCCTCAAACTATGAATCTTTCCTGTGCCGTTAACAACCGTAAATTTTAAAAAGTAAGTTACTCCAAAATTCGCTTGATGAGGAAATGGAACTAATGTCTTTGGTTTAATAACAAAATTAAATTCAGGGGCTTTAGCTTCCATTTCTGAAACATGGTCATCACTGTGTAGCGGTAAAACCATATTTTAAATCTATTAATTTATAATATATATATATATATATATATATATATATATATATATATATATATATATATATATATATATATATATAAGTAATAATAATATATATATATATATATATATATATATATATATATATATATATATATATATATATATAAATTACTCACACCTCTCAACGAACTTCAGGTAGGTCTTCCGACCAGTCAGTTCAGAAGCCCGTGCACATATCGGTGCTAGTATTAAGATTTAATCTAATCTCAGGCTTGCTTGGCCTGTCATGTTGCTAACAGTACCTAGTATATCCCACCGGTCAAATATCAGAGTACTGACTAGGCTCAATGTTGCTTGAATGTTTCATAACATAATTAAATATTATGGTCATTCCAATAATAATGTTACTTAGCTATCCCAAATATTTTTTCAAAGCCGCTGGGTAAATCTGCCTAACCAAAACCCTAATCCTCTTCACTCTTACTCTCTCTCTCTCTCTTTCTCTCTCTCTCTCTGTAACCCCTTCCGTGCTAGTGGCACTTTTGCCTAGCATGGGGTGAAACTTTTTTTTAATATTGTAATGCATGCTTTTTTTTTTTTAGTTTAATTCACCATCCCCTCCCTGGTTAGGTGGTCAGTGATGTCAGTTCTCTGGTGGATGCGGGGCGCTTTTTTTTTCCAAAGCCGCTGGGTAAGTCTGCCTAACCAAAATTCTAACCCTCTTCACACACTCTTACTCTCTCTCTCTCTCTATCTCTCTCTCTAACCCCTTGCGTGCTAGTGGCACTTTTGCCTTGTTTGGGGTGAAATGCTTAAAAGAAAATGTCCAATTGGTTAGATGATTCAACTAATAAGCTAGTGATTTTCTAAGCACAGCTTATGTGTGGCACAAGGCCGAACGTATGGGGCGCGTAGTGAGGATTAAACTCACTACTTAGTCATAAGTGATCAAACAAGACATACTTTCAAACCATTGCACCACATAAAGGTGCCTAAATTATTTTCTAAACGTATTTTAGTTGTGGCACAGGGCCGAATTAATTTATAATATTAATGCTCTGTAAATTTAAATTTACATAGAGCACTATTGTGTAAAAATAAAAATATCTATAAGAACACCGGATTTTATATCTTACTGTTCTTTCCTTTTTATTTATATATACATATATATATATATATATATATATATATATATATGCTATTAGTGCATTGCTATCATTAATGAATTAATATATGTATTTATGCTATTAATGCATTGCTCTTCGAGTACGAATTGAGTTCTCCTGACTATTGGCGCATTTCATATAGAAAACGTTAAAAATTCCCCTTTCTCTCTGCCGTGCGCCGAATGTTTAGGGGTAGGACTTCTGACTGATTCCAAATCGGTCGAGATTCAAGCCCAGCTTGACACAATCGGATGTCCTACCACACTGATGTGCTGGGATACAGCGAAAAAGTCTGTCTCTGGATGACTATATATATATATATATTTATATATATATATATATATATATATATATATATATATATATATATGAGTGCAAATATTTCGCTTGAGGATAAAACAGAGCTTGATACTTTAATTCAATATAATTTTAATAATTATATTGAAGCTTTTGGCTCCCGACTTTGAAACATGAGAAATCTTATGTAGCGAAGGAATCATATATATATATATATATATATATATATATATATATATATATATATATATATATATATATAAAGCATGTCACCGGAAGCAAGGCGGGTGTACTACTAGCACGCAAGGGGTTACATAGAGTAAGAGAAAAAGAGAGTGTTTACAGAAAGGATATAGAGAATGACGGGGATCAGGATAAAGGCATCAGATGGCGATTGTCATTATATTTGAATAGTTGCCGATTATGGCTCTCCACTATTTCGTGTCCTTTATAGCTCTTAATAATTGTTGTTTTTATTATCTCCCCATAATCTTGTTTTACAATGCATTTACATGAAAGTATTCTTCTTATCTGCGCCATGTCATTCAGTACTGATAGCATACACGGAAAAAAAATTACAAAATCTCCTACAGAAGGTACCGACAGAGAGTGAGAAGAAGGGACTAAGCATAACCTACAAGAAAACGGATGAGCCCGAAATGCGATCTGAAGGTCGGGAACACTAGAATCAAGCAGACGCGGAAGTTTAAATACCTGGGAAGCGTCTTGAGAAAGGACGGCAAGTGCAGAAGGACGTCATAGACTACGCAAAGGCCCTCGACAAAATACGTCACGAGGATCTGATGGTACTGCTCAGCAACCTTGATATATTGGGGAAAGATATCAGAATAATCAAGAACCTATACTGCCAGCAAACATCACGCATACTCATAGGGAACGAGTTCAGTGAATATACAAAAATAGAAAGGGGCGTAAGGCAAGGATGTGTCTTCTCACCAGACCTCTTCAACCTATACAGCGAGGCAATTCTGAGAGAATTGGAAACCCTACCTGGATTTAGCATTGGCAGCCACAATCTTAACAACATAAAATACGCAGATGACACAGTACTGATAACAAACACGGAAAAAGAAAATTACAAAATCTCCTACAGAAGGTAGCGACGGAGATCGAGAAGAAGCGACTAAGCATAAAGTACAAAAAATGGATAAGCCCTTTATGCTGAAGGTCTGGAACTCTAGAATCAATTAGACGCGGAAGTTTAAATACCTGGGAAGCGTCCTGACAGAAGACGGTAAGTTCGACACTGAGGTCCGTAGACGTGTTGGAATGGCCAATGACATAAAGTTGGACAAAGTACTGCGAGACAGGAGGATATCTTTGGTAACAAAGAAAATAATACTGAACTCTTACATGACAGCTGTCCTTCTTTACGGCAGCGAATGTTGGACGATTTCCTCAAAGATGAAGAAGAGACTCGAGGCGACAGAGATGTGGTTCTACAGAAGGATGATAAGGATGACAGGGACCGAGCGTGTGAGCAACGATGAGCAGGCTGCAAACAAGGATGAGGCCTTAACTTAACACCAGGAAGAGGCATCTGAAGTTTCTGGGACTCATAATGAGGAAAGGAGGCTTGTAGAATCTGATACTCACGGGTCGAATAGGGGGAAAGAGAGACAAGAGAAAAAAACGCGTGACATAACTGGCAGATTAAGGGAGGTGGAGAGCCATGATCGCCTACGTACTGAAAGGATATAGCACATACATAGAAAAGAAAGTCCCTTCAGAACGCTGGCGTGTATGACTCTCCACAATTTCCTGTCTTTTCTAGCCATTAATATATTTTATCTTTTTGTTAGCTCCCTTAAACCCTGTTCTACTACCAAATTGCGTAATCCTATACTTACTCTATGTACCGTGTCTCTTCACGACTTTTTCCGATTATGGCTCTCCACAACTTACTCTTCTTTGTATCGCTTCAGTTCTTTGCAACAGAGTAATTCAATGGTTGTTCAGTGATACTCGAATGTTACAAGTTTGTTTTGCAATGTTGAATGTGACTAGTCTATTGTAAAATTATTGAACACATTAATAAGCAAAAAAGTATTGTCACTCGATAAATGTCCTGTTTATTTAAGATTAACTCGGATTAGAGATGACTGTATGAGATTTATAAGCACAACTTTGCCAGAGGTGGTAATTGTAATTTAGTGGCCAGTTCACCTCAAGATTTCTTTTCCCAATCAGACGATGCTTTCAGACCACTGTAATCTAAGCCTCTTTAAGTCTATGTTTAACCGTTATCTCCACTTCATCTCTATTTCCCTGGAAAACTTTCAGACAATCTACATTCCTTAGTTCTCCCAACCCTACCAATCTCAGCTAAGTACTCATAGGCAAACCAGTTCTAAGACAGTTGAGTATTGGACATATGTGTTACGGACAGGTGGTACCAGACAGTTGTGTCTCTGGACATTTGCGTCCCTGGCTAATTACGCACGTCTGATAATTTTTAGAAGCTTTTAAAAGCTATTCCTATAAATTTTGAAAAAAAAATCATAGATAGTAATCACAATTTTTTAAAAAAGGAATAAGATTTTTTAAAAATTAAAAGTTTATTTTTGTTTACAATACAATGGCAGATTAATAGTTTTCCAAGACATTTCTACATACCGCCCGTATGTTTTTGTTTCATCGGCGGTTTTCTTATCATAGTAATAGCTCATCTGCCAGTGTTTGATTTTCGGAACTTAGTCATAGGTTCGAAATACAAATACAGTGTAACCCGGATATAAGAGAGTTGTCGGGACCGGATAAGAAGTCTCTTATATCCGGGTTTATCTTATATCCGGGTTTGGTCTATTATATATACATTAACACAAGCTCTAATTTGGGACCAGAGAAAATCTCTCTTATATCCGGGTTCCTCTTATATCCGGGTTTATCTTATATCCGGGTTTGGTCTATTATATATACATTGACACAGGCTCTAATTTGGGACCAGAGAAAATCTCTCTTATATCCGGGTTCCTCTTATATCCGGGTTTATCTTATATCCGGGTTTGGTCTATTATATATACATTAACACAGGCTCTAATTTGGGACCAGAGAAAATCTCTCTTATATCCGGGTTCCTCTTATATCCGGGTTTATCTTATATCCGGGTTTGGTCTATTATATATACATTGACACAGGCTCTAATTTGGGACCAGAGAAAATCTCTCTTATATCCGGGTTCCTCTTATATCCGGGTTTATCTTATATCCGGGTTTGGTCTATTATATATACATTAACACAGGCTATAATTTGGGACCAGAGAAAATCTCTCTTATACCCGGGTTCCTCTTATATCCGGGTTTATCTTATATCCGGGTTTGGTCTATTATATATACATTGACACAGGCTCTAATTTGGGACCAGAGAAAATCTCTCTTATATCGGGGTCTCTTATATCCGGGTTACATTGTATAATCTATTAATTCCCGACTCAGTTAGATGTTTGTGGTATTCTGGAGTAAACTGAAACTGCTAGCGTAATTTTCTCTTGCTTTAAAAAATAATTTTTCCTCTCTGTTTTATTTCTGTTTGTTTTGAGTAATTAAAGATATTGGTGTGCAAATTTCTATATTAAACAACTCTTTAAGAAAAAATGGCAACTTTAAAAAATTATTAGAGGTATGCAATTATCCAGAGATGCATTTGTCTAGAGACGCAAATGTCCAGCGACGCAATTGTCTGGTACGCAATTGTCCAGGACGCAAATGCCAAGTAGGCAATTGTCCGCCCACCAACAGGAAACACCTTCATTCCTTTCGAATTTCTTTAGGAAGGAATAAGTTCCTCTCGGATAGCATCGTGATCAGAAGTGTTGTTTTGGTGAAAATAATCCAAGGAGGAGCCTTTCCTGACCATTTTGAATGACTTCAAAGCTAGGATTAACTGTTCTCTGTCCTATTTCCATGGCAATTAATGAAATGAGCTACTGTCCTTATTTCTCCCGACAATAACTCTTACAGTTAACCGTTATCTTTCCCCAATATCTTCATAAAGTAGGCCTCTTACTACTTAATTTACCATTCAACTGGCATCATTCAGAATATGGAATGGATGAAAGAAAGTAAGGTAAGTAAAACGGACAGGAATCATAATGAAAAAAGTAGTGAACTTGAATAATGAAAATACCGATTGGATGAATGAATAAATTAAGAGTGGAATGAAGGGAAGGAAACATTATTAAAAAAATAGTGAAATGAATAATAAATTAAAGAAAGAAATAAACGTAAGGAAACGTAATAAAAAACTTAGTGAAATCGACAAACGAAAATACGGAGTGAATGAATGAAAAAAATTAAGGATTGAAAAACGCGAAGGAAACGTAATAAAAAATGTTATGACATGAAAAAATGAAAAATACGGAATTGATGATGAAATAATTTAAGGACGGAAAAACTGGAAGGAAACATGATGGAAAAAGTAGTGCAATCGAAAAATGAAAAAAAAAAAATACTTAATAAATTAAGAAAGGAAAAACGGGCAAGGAACATAATCAAAAAATGAGTGACCTGAAAGTTAACTAAAAACAAGGAATTACTGAAAAAAGAAGAATGAGAAGAAAGATTGAAAGGTTAGACGAAAGTGGAGGAGGGTGTCAAGAAAATGTGAAAAGGAAAGAAGAAAACGGAAAGAATACATTAGTGAATACAATAGTGGATAAATTAAGAAAGGAAAAAATATTCCGAAGTTGATTAATGAAACATACGATGTACATGAAGCATAAACGACTTTTATGTTTAAAAATTAATCTGTTAGATTAATGGGGCCACATTATCAATGATATGCCCCTGGGTCCTCAGGAATTTCGGGTTAATTCAACATAAGACTCGTTCTCTCTGTTGAGCTGGCTGGTACTGATCAAATACCAGCATGTCTCTGCGCAACGACCTGTGTGGAAATATAAATCGCTGAATGCATAAATATTTATTTTTGCTTAAAAAATTGTAACACAATCCAAAGATTGTGGAGATAGGGAAAGGCTGGTTTATCTTAAATTTTATCTAGCCAAAATCACTAACCCCAAAAAAACTATATAATATTTCATACACCCAAACACCTTATTCTTACTTACATTTCTTATTAAAATCACCATAATACCTCAAACCTCTACGAAGTCCATACTTGTCCCAATTTGTACAATCTGTCTGTCGCAGGTACATAAAAAAATAACAATATTTAAAAACCAAAGCCCCAGTGAATATTTAGAATATGCATAATCTATATATATGAAACAGAGGATGTCTGTGTGCCTGTGTGTCTGTGTGTGTGTCTGTCTGCCTGTCTGATAACTTTTCATCCAACCGATTTTGACCAAACTTGGTACAGACATTGTACAAAGTGAGAGATAGTTTGTTAGCGTAAAAAGATAGATATTTAAAAAAAATCAATAATCGATAAAGCCAATCAAATATCGATAAATTTAACTTTTTTCCTCCGATTTCGTTCAAACTCGGTATGTAGGTTACTTATATCATGACGAGCTCAACGTTACCTCATTTTTATTTCTACACCACTGCGTTTAGCGAAAACCCGCGAAAAACGATTTCAACACATATCGATTTCAACACAAATTTTAAACTAAAAACTCCCTCAGTTTTCAAACAATCTAATACAAACTTCACGCAATTTTAGCCAACAGTAATTTGATCGTTTAGCAGTCATTTAACTTGATAATTGAGTCTCCCCATATAGTGAAAACACGGGTAAAAAGCGAAAAATGGCGATTTTAATTGGTTTCTTTCTTATTTTTCGTTGATCTTTCAACCAATTTTCTCCCAAAGTAACAATTGTTTTATAAATGTATACACTTTTACATCCTTGGTAGAACACTGAGAAATTGACTTTCAACCACTCCAAAATAATTGTGGCATGAAGTCGGTCCTCATGTTGCCTGTTTTACCCCTTCATGTCCTCGGCTAACTTCGACTGTCATATCAGTAACTGCATGAACTCAAAATGTTTTTAATGAAGTTCTTTAAAGTAATTGAAAAAGATAGACTTTATTACATCTAAATATGATGCTGTTTTTGCTCCATTCTAATTGAACCCTTTTTCTGATCGATCAACTGGGTATGGCTGCTAGTACTATATATACAAGAAACGTAACAAAATGGTGTTAGTGATAAACAAAAGACAATCCGTAATCGTGGGAGAAATATCAGTTAAGTGGGCGAAATTAGGGCGGGAATTGGACAAATGAAAACCAACCATTCCACCGACAACACACGCAACTGTTCACACTACACACGAAAACAAATACGAAGAACACGCTCGGAAAACGAAAAGCGCCCCGCATACACCTGAGAAATAACATTTCTGGTAATCTAACGGGGGACGGGAAATGAAACTAGAGAAAATTGGCCAAAAATAAAAAGTGCTAATGAGCATACACTCTCTAGGTGAGGTAACTTGGCATAAAAAACTAAAAGTAAAACAAGCCCACACTAAGATATTTGCCAATATTTAATACGGGATTCCAAATATCCTGATGAATTGAAGAATGTAAACGGTTTTAAAATAGATTTTGAAAACTTAAAATCAGCACAAGATCAGCTTTCTTCCAATCAAATTCGTCGGCGGGAAACTGTACTCTCAATGGAGCGGAGGAGCCCGAATACGATTTTTGGCGTACAGAATGATGAAAAACAGTGATGTTTCTGCATTCTAAAAAGAAATATTTAAAACATCCTATACTCATCTATACAGACACAGGCACCCGTGTCCGCCCCCACACACAAACTCTGACATACTCACTGACAAATATGCTCTTTTTTTTTAATGGAAGAAATTCGTATAAAGGAGAAAAAACGCCATCATACTTAATATCGAAAGATTATCAATTATGCCGTGAATATTTCAAGAGAAAGAAAAACATTAATCCAGCCTTCCAAACAGCTATGAATCTGATTAAGAAAATCTTATTACAGGATAATGCGTACTATATCTAAATAAATTACTATGCGACTTAAATACAAGAAATAACGTGCAGAAAGAAAACATAAAAAGCGGTTTCAGTGCTTTTCCCTGACTGCAATCTTCTTTCGTCAAAATGTACCTTTTGATTGCCAGGGGTCAATAACATAATCTTGATTTGAAACACCAACCTTTTTTTTTTTCAAATGATTCTTTTATATGTTATATTTTCAAAAAATCTTTCACAGAAAAATTACGTTGACGATAGGATTATTCATTACTACCATATACAGAAGCCAGGTATCAGTTATTTGCGTTAAAAACAACGAAAAACCATTGGTTGTACTCGTGATGGCAAGACCACAAAAAAGAGATAACTAGAGGTGGGTGTCATAATAAAAATCGCCAACAACGATTTTTCTAGTGCCTGGCAATCAATACGTTAAAAGTCCAACCAAACTTAATCTCGCAAGCGGTTGACATAAGTTTCGACTCTGAGCGTAAATATAACTTCATAAGGAAATTGCAATCCGGTCTCGTCGATCAATATCTCTGAGAAATTAACGGCTTCGGTCGACTGCCATTGGTCAAGATTTATGGGATTTTTATCAGATGTTGTCACATGCCACCGATTGGACTACCGTATCACTTCATAGCTTAGTCAGCTAGTCATTTTCCCGACCGGAACTAATATCATTGAACCTCTTTTGAAAAGACTGTCTTTTCTTTTATTCTTCCTTTATTGTCCCCGGCCTAAGTTGGTTATTTAGCATCTGTTATTGAGAAGCTAAATAAAGGCAAGGAGATTATAGACTGCAATCAGGAAGGACATTTACTGGCAGATCAATCTTTGATATTGCCCTCTGGTTTTTCTAACTATTCCTCTTATTCTATTCTTCTTCCAGTTTTCGTTTGACAATTTTCATTCCTGTCATGTTTCGCGTTGTTTTTTTTATCTACTTCATCCAGTTCGGCATTAACGTTTCTCACTTTTCTTTTTTCTTTTACTCTTTTTAAACTGTATGTTTTTTTCTTCCTTTCATTCACTTCCGTTAATTCATTTTTGGTTCTGACTTTCTGTTTCTCTTCTTCTCTTCTTCTCTTCTTCTCTCATATTTCTAAATTCCTTTATACGATTCTCCAGGGTTTTTTTTCGTTCTTTTTTTCTTTCTTTCTTTTTTTTCTTTCTTTCTTTTTTCTTTCTTTCCTTATTTCCATTCCTTGTTTCCTTCTTTCTTTCTTTCTTTCTTTCTTTCTATTCTTTCTTTCTTTATTTATTTATTCACGTTGTATTTTTCTGTTTCTTAAACTATGCCATTCGATTCTTTTTTTACTTTCTTTCTTTCTTTCTTTCTTTCTTTATTTATTTATTGATTTATTGATTTATTTCATTCTTTGATTCTTTGTTTCTTTCTTTCATGTTTTCTTTTTCTGAAACTATGATATTCGATTCTTTCTTTCTTTATTGATTTCTTTAATTCTTTTTTCTTTCTTTATTTCCATTTTTCTTTGTTTCTATTCTTTCTTTATTTATCGGTTTCTTTCACGTTGTATTTTTTCTTTTTCTTAAACTATGCCATTCGATTCTTTCTTTCTTTCTTTCTTTATTGATTTCTTTAATTCTTTTTTACTTTCATTCTTTATTTCCTTCTTTCTTTCTTTCTGTTTTTCCTTTCTTTCTTTCCATTTTTCTTTCTTTCTATTCTTTCTTTCTTTATCACTTTATTTCACGTTGTATTTTTTCTTAAACTATGCCATTCGATTCTTTCTTTCTTTCTTTATTGATTTCTTTATTGATTTCTTGATTTCTTTCTTTCTGTTTTTCCTTTCTTTCTCTCTTTCTTCCTTTCTTTCTTTCTTTAGTTCTGTCTTTTTGTTTTCCTTTCTTTCCTTCTTTCTTTCTTTCTTTCTTTAGTTCTTTATTTATTTATTTCTATTGTTTCATTCTTTATAGCTTTATTTCACGTTGTATTTTTTTCTTTTTCTTAAACTATGCCATTCGATTCTTTCTTTCTTTCTTTCTTTCTTTTTTCTTTCTATCTTTCTTTCTTTCTTTCTGTTTTCCTTTCTTTCTTTCCATTTTTCTTTCTTTCTATTCTTTCTTTCTTTTCACGTTGTATTTTTTTCTTAAACTATGCCATTCGATTCTTTCTTTCTTTCTTTATTGATTTCTTGATTTCTTGATTTCTTTATTTCATTCTTTCATTCTGTTTTTCCTTTTTTCTCTCTTTCTTCCTTCCTTTCTTTCTTTCTTTAGATCTGTCTTTCTGTTTTCCTTTCTTTCCTTCCTTCCTTCCTTCTTTCTTTTAATCTTTCTTTATTTCTTTCTATTCTTTCTTTCTTTATCGCTTTATTTCACGTTGTATGTTTTTCTTTTTCTTAAACTATGCCATTCGATTCTTTCTTTCTTTCTTTCTTTCTTTCTGTCTTTCTTTCTTTCTTTCTTTCTTTCTGTCTTTCTTTCTTTCTTTCTTTCTTTTCACGTTGTATTTTTTTCTTAAACTATGCCATTCGATTCTTTCTTTCTTTCTTTATTGATTTCTTGATTTCTTGATTTCATTCTATCATTCTGTTTTTCCTTTTTTCTCTCTTTCTTCCTTCCTTTCTTTCTTTCTTTAGATCTGTCTTTCTGTTTTCCTTTCTTTCCTTCCTTCCTTCCTTCTTTCTTTTAATCTTTCTTTATTTCTTTCTATTCTTTCTTTCTTTATCGCTTTATTTCACGTTGTATGTTTTTCTTTTTCTTAAACTATGCCATTCGATTCTTTCTTTCTTTCTTTCTTTCTGTCTTTCTTTCTTTCTTTCTGTCTTTCTTTCTTTCTTTCTTTCTTTCTGTCTTTCTTTCTTTCTTTCTTTCTTTCTTTTAAGCAGTGGTAATCTTTGTCTTTATTTATACTTTCCTGTTTTCTTTGTTTCTTTCTTTCTTACACCCAAACAAAATACTGTGAAACTATTAAGGATGCATTATTCGATAAAGAATTACCGACAATACAAGAACGAAAAAAATAGAAATATTAAAGAAAAAAAGAATGGTTTTAAATGAAGAATATTCTGAGAAAAGAAGAAATAAACAAACAAGAATGGCCAACAATATTTAGTTGAAGCCATAAAATTGTCTTCAAACTATTTCGATTGCTGCATTCAGTCAGATAAAATTCATACGTTTGGACGATCGGTTATCTTTCGATACATGACTGACGAGGCAGATTCTGTTCCAGCAGTACATAGCCATTTATTTGTCTGTTCTTCTAATCAACCCATAGCTGGAAGAAAAGAGATGGATTCATACCTTCTAAAGGGTATTTGTGCGTAGGTGAATCTAACGAACTCGACTTCTGTAAGGCGTTAGATTAACCATGGATGGTGATATACTAGGAAACAATATCAATCTATCAGAAAACTAAAAATATTTTATGGCGTTAAAAAACTTGGAAAACGATCGGTAAACATTAAAAAATGAACCAATAGAATAAAATCAAATGCCTGTTCGTATCTCGGTTTTGCATTATCCATCATCTTTTAAGACACCGCCCATATATATATATATATATATATATATATATATATAAAGACATTTTTTATGTTTATGCGTTCTTTTTATGCATACAAATATTTAAGTAAATGCTGTTTATAATAAACAGTATTAATGATATTTACCGGCCTGAATGTCCAAGAAATTTTCATAGAAAATATGCGTCCTCCGACAGGAATCGAACCTGTATCCTATAAGGAACCGTTATATAGTCTGACGTGATTTACCGATTTAGCCACAGAGGAGCGTTTCGCTTAGCAAGGTTGATTTTATTGTTTTTAATTAGACGATTTAAAACGATTGTCGGACTTTGTCTATTTCATAATGTGTGACGTCATTTGTTTACATTTGGATACGCATCGAGCAGATAAAAATATATGAGAGAAAATCACGGAGAATTGTAGTTTAAAAGCAGTAAAATCGACGTTAGTCAACTATCAAAAATAGCATAATTTTTAAAAACAATTGTTCGGTCTACTCAGAAATCTAGTTAGTGTTTGCTTATGTATGGCAAAATTGCAAACTGAACATAACAATTTGAAATTATCGAAACTATTTTGCATGTGTCTTCAATCTGAGAACAACCCAAGTATAAGGATAAGTATAATTCCAGGAATTGATAATAAGTTAATGTCTCATTAAGACTTATTAGCGAAGTGATTTCGCCATTAATCAC
>OZ038514.1:58509297-58534297 GCA_964036315.1 Acanthosepion esculentum | reverse complement strand
CTAAATAATATCTATGTTGGTCACACCACAAACTCGCTTTCACGACGCTTGACACTGCATTTGAATGATAACTCTAACATTTGTAGGCATTTAAAACAACATGCCTGGCCGCATACACAATTCCGGAAAATCCTCGTCGAAAACACAACTATACTTAAACATGAAAACAATAAACAAAAACTAAAAATTCTTGAAGCTATATACATTAAACAGTTGAAACCTAACCTGAACAAAATAAACTATGAAATCTCCAAAAATATCCTTAAATGCCTATAATTAGTAACAGAAGTCATTGGTTCATACCAACGGCTTTCCATACTCAATACTCATCGGATTCACTCTCGCGTGGTGATGTGTGACGTCATGAGCTGTGGTGCTATTTTCGCTTTCAGCGTTTTATATGCACGTGTTTATCGTTGCTTGGAAATCATCCATGTAAACAAATAAGACTATCATCAATTTCTTGTTCGTGTATTGCTTAAATATATTGTGTAATTGTCATCTTTGATAATGGCTTATGTAAGCCGAAAGTTTAGATTGGATTAAAAAATATGTATCAATATTGTGATTTTCTTTCATTGTTTAATGATAATGTTATTAAGCTTATCAGACTATATGAAAAAAACTTACATAAAATATATAGACAACACTTATCTATATTATTTAATGAAACATGCATTAATGAAAAAATGCTGCCTAAATACACACAATATATATATATATATATATATATATATATATATATATATGAAGTCGGTTCATTTTGGTTGTAAAACCTGTAAAGGATTTTGACTTCGAGACAGTCACTGGTGAGTATATTTTTTAAACATCGAGTGTATAAATGACTGTCTTTTTGTTAAATAAAATATTGTGTCCATTAATTAAAATGACTTTATGTCACAAATGACTTTAACATTTCAGCGGCGAGATCAAGTAATTAACATTATATTAGTTTGTTCCGAAAATAATGTTCGATTTTAGATTTAACCTTTGAATTGTGTTCTAATATAATATTATAATAGTTGCGCAAAAATATATTACTCATTCCCAATGGCTAAAGTTTCCTCTTTGTTAATTTTATATCAGTCTCTTTCAGAATCTTATTCTCAATTACGTGACACACATTGTGTATACACTGGAAATATATTATCTGCGTGAAAAATTTATTACTCATTCATAATGTTTAAAGTGTCGTCTTTTGTTAACTTTATATCACTCTCTTTCAGAATGTTGTTCTCTAATATGTGACGCACACTGGAAAATTGTATCAGGTTTTTCAGAAAATAGTGTCCGCTTTTAGAATAAACCTTTTAATTTTTTTCGAACATATTATTATAATAACAACGAAAATCGCAATATGAGCTCTGGTAAAATACATAAAATGATAAAAGCAAAAATTGCAATATGAGCACTGGTAAAAATGTGAGCTGAATACATTAAGTTTATATGTCGTAGAAATTCATACATAGATGTCTTTATAGACACATGGCGCAGTGGATAAAGGCGTTGGTTAGGTCCATTGACAGGACACAATAAGTTGTGATATGTGCTGATGATGCAAGACTCTTCGTTAAGACGAATAGAGTTCCCCAGTCACTGGCGTGTTTATCTAAAAATAAACACCAGGTTAAGACAGGGTCGCATATTTGACAACAACTTGGAGAGGCTAATTAACAGGAGATAACAAGTAACTGACATGACTCGTGAAACCGCAGCGAGCGAAAAAAAAGTTTCCGTTCGACATTCCAAATCCGGAGCATACAACGTAATGTTGTTCACAAATATGTGACACTGCAAAATAGTGTCAGTTGGTACGGGAAACAATGTCCAAATTTTGAATAAAACTTTTGTGTTCTAAGATATTCTTATAATATTTGCACAAATATATATAACTCATTCCTAATGATTAAAGTCTCCTCTTTGTTAATTTTATATCGATCTCTCTCAGAAATGTGTTCTCAAATATATGACGCACGTTGTGTATTCTCAGGGAAATGGGATTAGAGTGCTCAGAAGATAATCTCCTATTACAGACCCTTTTCCTGAGTTTTTTTTTTATTCTTGCAGTTCATGCATTCTATCAATGTTTTTACTAAGATGAGGATATCGTCAACATATCTCACGTAGATTGGAGGTAAATGAATTTTTTTCAAAGTTAGCCATATAAAAGCTACTAAAAGTTGGATCGAGAAGTGAACCCATGAAAACACCATCGCGTCGTACATCTATATTGTTTTCGTGCTTAATGAATGGAACTTCGCTATTTTGAAAATAAACAAACACAAGTGTCAATTGTTTAATATATATATATATATATATATATATATATATATATATAGGCGGGCTAAATCACGTGAAATTGCCATCGAAAGGCGCTGCACTCTTCTGTGCACTGGTAGTACAGGAGGGGTAAAACTCCGTGATAATATAAACTGTTGTTTATTGTGTTCGTGACAAATATTTGCACCAATTCCTTGTTATCAGCACTTCCAATAAGTGTGGCTGGTTCTACACAAGCCTTCATTACTCTAAACAAATCTTCCGTGTGGATAGTCTGCAGTTCAGTTCTGTGTTCCTTCTTTGATATTCCACCTGAGGAACAAGTCCACTGGTGAGAGTGTTAAGCCCACTAGGACAGGTACATGATTAAAAACTTGACTGAAAGACACACATACGTCGAAAACGACGGGAAAGTCCATCATATATATATATATATATATATATATATATATATATATATATATATATATATATATATATGAAGAAATATAGTCTTAAAGTGAGCTATAATTATGGGATAAAGTTCTCAATATCAGAGATAGAGCGTGTGTAAATATAAAAGTGAACATAGAAGTCAACACTTAGAGGCGACAGTCTGTTTAATGCTAGTGCAATCGCCAGGCAACTATATATATATATATATATATATATATATATATATATATATATAAGATACCGAAAACTAATTCATCACTTCTCAAACCAACCTTAATTGTTTTATGACCCTTCGCGCAGAACTCTTCACTGCCATTTCAAGAAAGACATTCGGATTACTACCAAACAAATAGAGAATGTCTCGGATCGAGAATATTTAACAATGAAAAACATAAAGAAAAAAATTAATTATTTTTAATAATATGTGGAAATCTCCACCCTTTACCTGAAGACGGTCGCGACACCAAAAACTCGTGTAGTAAAATTATGAAGAATAAAGCATAATATTTTGGAAAAAAATCAACATTACAACCAAAAACGTTTGCGGCACCTCTCTTCTTTTTAATATACTCACTTTTCTCACGTTGGAACCACTATAACCTCTTCCTGTTATATATATATATATATATATATATATATATATATATATATATATATATATATATATATAGACAATATTAGTGGTGAATATACACATACATATGCAATTATATATACACATACATATATGTATAAAAGTAATTCCAAGAGGATATGATCCAGGTAGAACTCGATGTCCAGGACAGATTAAGGATATAATACAAAGACTTGAACACTAATATTCCATGGTCATAATTTATTCCATTGGAATCGTAAAATCCGATCCAATTCATCAAACCTACAGATTCAAAAAGAAAACAGAAAAAACAACTCCGGGAAAATATTAGTAAGAGTATATGTGTGAGAGTGTGGGAGGACATGGGATCTCTATAGAGGGGTAACAAACGGGAGAGGCAGGGAGATCCAAAGATGGAGGGGGCATTAAAATTTAACAGAGAGAAGATTTAAAGAATGGGTTTCAGTGAGAAAAGTGTGCGTATTTTCAAACGTCCGTAGATATACCGGAAGAGTGTACATTTCTTGGCGACATACACACCCCATAGGCGATAAATTTCTTAATCGGAGTTGTTTTTTTCTGTTTTCTTTTTGAATCTGTAGGTCTGATGAATTGGATCATTTTTACGATTCCAATGGAATAAATTATGACTATGGAATATTAGTGTTTACGTCTTTTTATTATATATATATATATATATATATATATATATATATATATATATATGAACCAAGAAGAAAATCTTAAAGAACCATTTCGGTTATAATTTATTTTCTGAATATTTCTATATATTTATCTTTTCAGACCGAAATTTCTCAATAAAAATTATTTTTTAGCAACTTGAACAGGAAAGGCCTCGTCGATCAAGCCAAGCCGTATAGTGCCTTTAAGTGCAAATAACTTCAAAGCTTCTTGAAACATAATAGCTGTTCAGTTTCGTATCTTACCGTAAACAAAGCAATTTCTAAAGAATTGATGGAATTGTATTTATTCATCTCTCAGATCTTAATACTTAACCCTATTTCTTTTTAATCTGTCGCATTAATAAGTGAAAATAACCATAACTTCTTTATAAATTGCATTGTTAACGTTAGGATATGAAACTTAGTATATATGGAGGTTTCGCGAGTCGAAGAAAGATTTGCGTTTATCAGATACTATTCCAACTGCGCTTGAGCGTCAATTAACTCCGTGGCCGAGACGGTTAAAAGAACGTCGGATCTAACAATGTTTTTTTTTCTGACGCATATTTTTCTTTCATAAGATTTCTCGACTATATATATATTTATACCTCTTCCTAAATAAAGAGAGCGTCTACTCGATTATGGCTGTCCACTAATATAACTTTTACTTTATTTACTGTCACCTTCATTTTTATTAGATAAACTATTGTGGACCATTATTATTTATTTTTAACTATCATTTACTTTTTTTCTTATTAGTATAACACATTGTCGACTTTTGTTGTTAATTTTTATTTAGTATTTACTATCATCTTCATTTTATTAGATGACTCATTGTCAACCATTATTATTTATTTTTTCTGGGATTTACTTTCCTTTTCGTTTTTTATTGGATGAAGCATTGTTAGCCATTATTAATTTTTGACTAGGATTTACTTTCATCTTCATTTCTTATTGAATGAAACATTGTCAGCGATTATTATTAATTTTTGACTAGTTTTTACTTTCATTCTTCATATTTTATTGGATGAAGCATTGTCAGCCATTATTATTAATTTTTGACTAGTATTTACTTTCATCTATGTTTTTTTATTAGATGAAGCCTTGTCGACTATTATTATTAATTTTTGTTTAGTATTTACTTTTATCTACATTTATTAGTAGATGAATCATTGCGGACATTATTATTAATTTTTGACTAGTAATTACTTCCATCTTCATTTCTTATTGGATGAAGCATTGTCAGCCATTATTATTAATTTTTGATTAGTATTAATTTCTTTTTAGATGAATCATTATCAGCCATTATTATTAATTTTTGACTAGTATTTACTTTCATTCTTAATATTTAATTGGATGAAGCATTGGCAGCCATTATTATTAATTTTTGACTAGTACTTACTTTCATCTTCGTTTTTTTATTAGATGAAGCATTGTCGACTATTATTATTAATTTTATTTAGTAGTTACTTTTATCTACATTTATTAGTAGATGAAGCTTTGCGGACATTATTAATATTCTCTTAGTATTTATTTAATCTTCATTTTTATTAGATGACTCATTGTCGACTATTCTTATTAAGTTTTATCATGTAATTGCTTTCCTTTTTTATTTTTAATAAATATCGTATTGGCGACCTTTGTTTTTAATCTAATTTAGTATTTACCTTTCAACTCACGTTTTATTAGATCACTCATTGTCGACTATTATTATTAATTTTTGACTAGGATTTAATTTCCTCGTTATTTTTTTTTAGGACAACTCCTTGTCGACCATTGTTATTATTTTTTATTTAGTATTTATTTTATTATTTTTTCCTTGTCGACCATTATTATTATTAATTTTTGTCAAGTATTTACTTCCATCTTTATTTATTATTAGATGAAGCATTGGCGACTATTATTATTAATTTTTGACAAGTATTTATTTCCATCTTTATTTATTATTAGATGAAGCATTGGCGACTATTATTATTAATTTTTGTCAAGTATTTATTTCCATCTTTATTTATTATTAGATGAAGCATTGGCGACTATTATTATTAATTTTTGTCAAGTATTTACTTCCATCTTTATTTATTATTAGATTAAGCATTGGCAACTATTATTATTAATTTTTGTCAAGTATTTACTTCCATCTTTATTTATTATTAGATGAAGCATTGGCGACTATTATTATTAATTTTTGTCAAGTATTTACTTCCATCTTTATTTATTATTAGATGAAGCATTGGTGACTATTATTATTAATTTTTGTCAAGTATTTACTTCCATCTTTATTTATTATTAGATGAAGCATTGGCGACTATTATTATTAATTTTTGTCAAGTATTTACTTCCATCTTTATTTATTATTAGATGAAGCATTGGCGACTATTATTATTAATTTTTGTCAAGTATTTACTTCCATCTTTATTTATTATTAGATGAAGCATTGGCGACTATTATTATTAATTTTTGTCAAGTATTTACTTCCATCTTTATTTATTATTAGATGAAGCATTGGCGACTATTATTATTAATTTTTGTCAAGTATTTACTTCCATCTTTATTTATTATTAGATGAAGCATTGGCGACTATTATTATTAATTTTTGTCAAGTATTTACTTCCATCTTTATTTATTATTAGATGAAGCATTGGCGACTATTATTATTAATTTTTGTCAAGTATTTACTTCCATCTTTATTTATTATTAGATGAAGCATTGGCGACTATTATTATAAAAGAATTTTAATAATATATTCTTTCATTTTCTTTTTCTATTATATGTAACTTTGTAAACAATTATTAATACATTTTATTTTGCGTTCCGTTTCTGAGACAATTTGAGAGCGTTTTGTAGAGGAAGTTTCCACAGTTTAATTTCTACCTGCTTCAAACTTAATCAAAACTGTAAAAGAAAAAAAAATAATTAAATAAATAAAAATCACACTTTGTCTATTTATAGCTCGTATCTTTGGCATGATTTTACACTTTAAATTTGAAAATTGTAACGTCACGTGAACGCCATCTTAAATGTAATTAAACCTAAAATGTATTTAAATTTCATGAATCCATGTTATATCACGTTCACACGTCAGCAGAGAATTTTAGAACTGAAAACTAACTCAATAACTTGTTCTATTCTAAACATCTGCAACATAAAGTCAAAAAAAAAATATCCAAAAATTGCAAGCTATCACTAAACAGATATGAGAGTTTTATTTCATTATTTCACGCCGTTTTGTCTGACGAGTTTCTCTGTTACCCGAGGACGTCTGTTATAGGAACAACATCAGGTCATAGGAAATGGTGATTCCATTCAAACAAAACAAAATTTAACCACCAAATATCTGAAAATAGATCAAAACTCTGAAAACATGTATTAAACACAAAAATACGCATCCACCATATTCCCCTGATCTCTCACAAACCAACAACCACTTTTTCAAGTATCTTGATATTTTGTTAGCCAAAAGACAATCATTTTTGCAAAATAAACATGCAAAATCTTCATTCAAAGAATTCTTATCAAACGTTTATTTGATTTTGTCGGAAATAATGAAGAAAAGTCTTCGTAAATTGGAGTATCGATGTCGACCGGAGAGTCATAAGACGCGAACTCCTTACTCTCCCCGATTTAGTAGCCTCCCATTTCGATTGGCGGAAGAGGTGAGGATAGATGTATGTTATAAAAATCTCTGCACCTCATAATCGGGTGGCTTTTTAGCCGACAGCGAAACAATTTGTTATAATTTGTTCCTGTCGGTGATGACTGTGGTAAAATGGCCCTAGCGGAGAGGGTTGCAAACGAAGGATATTTTCACTGTTTATATTATTCGGACTATTATCCTCATCTTTGTCGCCATGTTTTATGATAACGTTTCGGCCGATGTACGCTCCGGTCTTCTTCAGGTGGTTGTAATGTCGAATTGAACTCTTTATTTCGCTCACTAGGGTAGACTTTTCTAGTTCCACGTGCCATATCTAATGGATATCAGATATCTACTGTTAATTTCCCTCGCAAAGTTCTCCAACGCCATAACCAGGTATTGAACTCAGACTTTTGTGTCCTGTCACTGGATCTAACTAACGCCTTTATCCACTGTGCCATGTTTACGTATTTCTTTGTGTATTTAGGCAGCAATCCTTCTTTCATACACAAATTTTAAATTGCATGACAAGGAAAGCAGCACTGTATTATAAAACATAAATGCAACAAACTATTTCTTATCTCACAGTTAAAATGTTTAATCCTTGAAAATTGCTAAATGTATAGCCGAAAGCGCTCGGATGAAAAGAACATTCGGACAGTTTTTATATAATTTATCATCCGAAACGAAAAAAAAATTATTAGATCGCATGAGAAATTGTATAAAAAAGTAAATAAAAGCACCTTGTCTGTCGTATTCAATAAAATGTGCATGAAAAAAGGATTCCTGCCTAAACACACACACACACACACACACACATATATATATATATATATATATATATATATATATATATATGTATGCAGGTATGCAGAAAAATAGGAAAGAACACGTTAGGAACGAACACGTTATAATATATATATATATATATATATATATATATATATATATATATATATATATAAGTGAACATAGAAGTCAACACTTAGAGGCGACAGTCTGTTTCATGCTAGATGCAATCGTCGGGCCACGAGTGCTGTTATTTTTCTCGGCTATTTATATATACGGGACAGTGGTGCATTGTGGGTAATCATTTTTGGCAGGTGTTTTACCGGAACTCGTTTATTTGTTTATTTATTTATTTGTATCGAATTATTTTGCTTGTTTTTATTTAATTTTATTTTTGTTTTTTATCCTTTATATTTATTTTATTTTTATTTATTTATTTTTTATTTATTTTGATTGGTGTTTTTATTAACATAGTAAAAACAAATTTGATATAGCATATTGTGGGTGGTCTATTATGGCGGCTATTTTACTCATTTATTTGGGTCAAATTATTTTGCTTGTTTTTATCTATTTTTGTTTTTATTTTTTATCTTATATATTATTTTTATTTAGATCGGTGTTTTTATTAACGTAATAAAATTTGACTATATATCTTATTGAACAGTTTTGTTTTTGTTTGGGAAGATAAAGCTATTTGTTGAATTTTGGGGTTGATTGTTGTGGTTTGTTCTGACTATTATTTTTTGGCGTTGATTGCCAAATAATAGCATTCGTGGCCCGATGGTTGCATCTAGCATGAAACAGACTGTCGCCTCTAAGTTTTGATTTCTATGTTCACTTTTCTATCTATCTATCTATCTATCTATCTATCTATCTATCTATCTATCTATCTATCTATCTATCTATCTATCTATCTATCTATCTATCTATCTATCTATCTATCTATCTATCTATCTATCTATCTATCTATCTATCTATCTACGGTCAAATCACGATGAACACACCGGTTCCCGTTCGATCACCGAAGTTAAGCATCGTAGAGCCAGGTCAGTACTTAGATGGGAGACCGCTTGGTAACACCTGGTACTGTAGGCTGAGTGGTCTAAGGCGTTGCTTTAGAATCACGAGTTCGAATCCTGGCTGGAATTAATTTCAGCAGCTATCGGACTCCAAGCACATTTATGAGATAAAGTGCTCAATATCAGAGATAGAGCGTGTGTAAATATAAAAGTGAACATAGAAGTCAACACTTAGAGCCGACAGTCTGTTTCATAGCCACGGGTCCACCAAAAAAACATGTGAGGGAATTTGGGAGAGGAAACTGTGTGGAAGACCTCTTTGGCCAAAGCTAGTACGATATCACAAAAACACCGTGATTGCGAGTTGAGGTGGCCGGCCTTGTTCATTCATGTTCACGCTGGGTTCGCACCAATGCTCTAAAAAAAACTGTTAATTGGCTCTGCACACGCCAATAACAGTATAAACTGCAATTGGGCTCTGTGGACATTTCCCAGTTGGGAAATTGCAAAAATGCATGTGCATATGTTGCAATATGCATTGCAACGGGTGTCCTCGATATCGAGTGGCCAATTATTATTATTATTATCTATCTATATATCTATCTATCTATCTGAGTCTGTTTATATCTATCTATCTGAATCTGTTCATATCTATCTTTCTGAATCTGTTTATATCTATGTATGTATTGATGTATGCATGTATGTATGTATGTATGTATCTATCTTATTATTATTTTACTATATTTTATTTTAATACGCTATTTATATAGACACAAATATTTAAGTAAATGCCCTGATTATAATAAACAGTATTAATATCATTTACCGTCCTGTTTTACACACACACACACACATATATATATATATATATATATATATATATATATATATATATATATATATATATATATGTATATCGGTGGCCTGATGATTGCATCTAGCATGAAACAGACTGTCGGCTCTAAGTGTTGACTTCTATGTTCACTTTCATATTTACACACGCTCTATCTCTGATATTGAGCACTTTATCTCATAAATATAGCACTCTTTAAGACTATATTTCTTTATATAAAAAGATATATATATATATATATATATATATATATATATATATATATATATATATATATATATATATAATAACAGATATATACGAGGATATAGAAAAAACAGTAGACCACGCAGACACCACATTGATTCTTGACAATGTCTGTCATCGTCGAAATCAGTTAGTTAACTGGCATAGGTGATAAACACATCGGCGATCATACGTCTTTCGATTCATAGCTGAATAGGCAGAATATTTTCTCTCTGTAGGTTGCCATTTTTTCTTTAGGACATAGTCTGACCTGGGTATGGCGATAAAGTTGATCTTTTTCTTTTTTTTTTTAAGCGTAAAACCCCAAGCAAGGCTGGAGGCCACTATCACGCAAGGGGTTAAAGAAGGGTTGGAGGAAGAGCAGATAGGAGTGGTAAAGGAGAGGATGTGGAGAAAGAGAAAGACAGTGGGTCGATCAAGGCAAGGGGGTTACAGAAGATTTGGAGCGAGATCAGATAGGAATGAAAGGTGAAAGGATGTGGAGAAGGGAAGTGGATAGATCAAGGCAACTGGAGATGTCGATTGACGTTACACTTAAATAGTGGGAGATTGTATTTGTCAGGGAAACAGGAATAGGGAAGGGAGTTCCATAGGCGAGATCTGCGAGACATGAAGCTATTGGAGTAGAAGAGACGTCTGCATCTAACAGTTTCCACGGTGTAGGGGTGGGAGCGAGATGCCAGCCTCGTGGCGCGTTTAAATTCACGAGGCTTGGCAGCAAGATCTCTGAGTGTAAGGTTTTGTACGAGCATAGAAGCCTCTCTTAAGTGTTGTTGTTCCTAGGTCTACCCTGACACGGAGTGGTATCATCGATATTTGTGTAAATAGAGAAACATTAAACTGGGGTCTAGTCCTGGGTAAGACGTTAAACTACATCCGCGTCATGGGTAAGAGGTTTTGAGGAGCGTGGAACCACCTCTTAATTGTTGGTGTTCCCAGGTCCACCCTGACCCAGTGTGGTAGCATCTGTTAGGGTGACACTTATGGGCAACTAGTTAACTATTACCAGCTTTATTTTTTAGAAAACAAAATATTACCAGCAACTTTTGGAGGATATAACCAGATGCAGATTTTTGACAAAATAAAATATTACCAGGAATAAAAAATGTTGTCGGATTTAATAAACCAATTGAGGTTGATATGCCGCAATAAATCAAACCAATCTAAACCAAAGAATACATATTCTATTCATACGAATCTATCCTAAAAATGTTGTCGGTATTAAATAAACCATTGAGGTTGATATGCCGCAAAACAAAATAAATCAAACCAATCTAAACCAAAGAATACATATTCTTTTCATACGAATCTATCCTAAAAATGTTGTCAGCATTAAATAACCCATTGAGGTTGATATGCCGTAAAACAAAATAAACCAATCCAAATTAAACCATAGAATACATATTCTATTCATACGAATCTATCCTAAAAATGTTGTCGGTATTAAATAACCCATTGAGGTTGATATGCTGTAAAACAAAATAGACCAAACCAAACCAGACTCGGGTCAAAACACTTGAAATACATTTTTATAAGAAAAATACCAGTAAGTGATAATAAAATAATAGATTTTAATATTAAAGAAAAAACAAAAACCCATAAGTAGTAGATATGCAGTTAACAGACCAAACGAAAATCTTATTCGAAAATTAGAAAGATGTAATAATAAAATTAAACTGACATTTGTTGTATCTCTCTCTCCCTCTCTCTCTCTATTTCTCTCTCTCTCCCTCTCTCTCTCTCTCTCTCTCTATATATATATATATATATATATATATATATATATATATATATATATATATATAGATAGATATAATCCTTGAAAATGGCTAAATGTATAGCCGAAAGCGCTCGGATAAAAAGAACATTCGGACAGTTTTTATATAATTTATCATCTGAAAAGAAAAACATTATTAGATCGCAAGAGAGATTATATAAAAAAACTAAATAAAAGCACATTGGCAGTCGTTTTTAATAAAATGTGCATGAAATTACTGGCTAATTACACAAATAAATATATATATATATATATATATATATATATATATATATATATATATATATATATATATGCATATATATAAACACAAGTTTGATTAAAAAGAATATTTATATATATATATATATATATATATATATATATATATATATATATATATATATATGTGTGTGTGTGTATTGCATCCAGCATGAAACAGCCTGTCGCCTCTGAGTATTGACTTCAATGTTCACTTTTATATTTATACTTACATAAGCTCTATCTCTGATATTGAGCACTTTATACCATAAATATACCACACCTTAAAACTATATTTCTTCATATATGTATATATATATATATATATATATATATATATGTGTGTGTGTGTGTGTGTGTGTGTGTATGTGTATATATATGTATATATATTTATATATATATATGTGTATATGTGTGTGTGTGTGTTTCACACCCACATAAACTCACTTCAAGTCATTTTATTCGCCTGCGATTGGCTAATAAATTACTACTACGTTTGTATAGGACAATTTAACCATCGCAGTCTTTTCTTTGAATCAATTGGTTCTGAGCATAATTACCTATTCTGTTTAGTACGTGTGTAGTGGTTGGTTAATTTTTAACCAATCACATATTTTTAATTTAAGATCAAGTTTTGCCGCGGTTCCTCTTTTTTCTTAAATAAGGCGACTTTTCTCAAGTCGTCAGCAATATCCAATAAGATCCCAGCAGTCAACACAAATCCACGATCTTACTCATTCCACTCTAACGCAGACACAGACACGGAATTACATTTACTCTCTGTAACTTTGGCCAAGCACAATCAACCAGAACTTTGTCGATTCAAACCAGTTTATTCACAACTTATTTCAAGCAATTGTATTCTTGCTGTTATTCATTCTTCACATGCAAAATTTGTTCTAACAATTATTTCGGAACATTTATCTCACAAGAGAACTTTCTTCAAACGGTTGATTACAATCAATCTACAGTCAAATGGTAAGAACTTTCTTCTATTTAATCTACATTGTGAATACGATTTTATTTCATGCTTGTTGTTGTATTTCATTCAATATATATTTTTTGGTTAACAAATTGTAGTTGTTGTTGTTATATCTTGAATCCTGTACGTGGAAGGATCGTTAATACAAATAGTAGTAGTGACTATATATTGGGTATTACCGCTACATTTAGTGATCGACCCGTCCCTATATATGGTACGTACGTAGGATAAAGTGCTCAATATCAGAGATAGAGCCTCTGTAAATATAAAAGTGAACATAGAAGGCTGTTTCATGCTAGATGCAATCGTGGCCTGACGATTGCATCTAGCATGAAACAGACTGTCGCCTCTAAGTGTTGACTTCTATGTTCCCATTTATATATATATATATATATATATATATATATATATATATATATATATATATATATGTATATATATATCCGATGCGATGAGAAGGAAAGTAATATATAAATTCCAACGTTCGCAGCGTTAATTAAAAAAAGAGCTCAATACAGATAGTAGAGCGATAATTATTTATTTATTATAATTTTATCATATAGACAAAACCATTTTGCTCACTACAAAGATGCAACTTCGTTTCAGTGCATCTTTGTAGTGAGTAAAATGGTTTTGTCTATATGATAAAATTATAATATATATATATATATATATATATATATATATATATATATATATATATATATATATATATATATATATATATATAAAGGTATGATGAGGACGAATAGAGTACAATAATAACGTTCATATCATTTAATTTAAAAAAGAGCTCAATACAGAGTAGAGCAAAATTATTTTGGGATTAAATGGAAAACATTAACAATGGCTACATAACTACAGTTTTGTTTCAGTGCATATCAGTCCATCTCATCAGGCGATTGTTTTAAGTCAGTAATATATCTAGAAGTAGTATTCATTTTATGAGCACAAGTAATTTTCCTATACGCGAAGGAAGAGAGGAAGAGTGTAAAAGGAAAGAAATGGAAAGAAGAAATGGTGGTAAATGAAAGCAAGAAACGTTTCTGATCACAATCCCCATGACCAACGATTATGATTGATTCTTAATTTTATATCTTTTTTTCTTTTTGAGCAATGCTTCATATGAAAGGAATCTTTTCTGGCCATTACTTACCTGTTATGTCAAACTGTTTGTTGAGAATGTAGGTCTTTCCGCGTGGTGGACATAAGATGGAAAAAAAGTCGAGCATGTTGTTTATTCTTTTTTGTATCGTCTTGGCTGAGGAGGAAGTGACGTAGGTCGTTACTGATTGATCGCTTTTAATCTCAAAATCAGTAGTGGCAGTTACTTAATATGTTCATTTGTTGCGTATTGGCGGTTTTTTTTGGGGGGGTGCTTCAGGATCGCCTGTCGGAATAGTACTGTTTCGGTAGGGTTTGTCGGGCGAACAAGTATGATGCTGCAAGACCTGAAACTTGTCATGACCCTAAGTCACAACATCACTGACGAGGAGATCCTGTACACTCGTTGGAGTGTTTTCATAATTTTTTTTTAGTTAAATTGTTTTAAAATTTAAAAATTTTTTTAATCGCCTGATGGAATGCATTAAAACTCGACTGTATTGTATAGCTATTTTACATGTTTTCAGTGTAATATACTAATATATATATATATATATATATATATATATATATATATATATATATATATATGTATGTATGTATGTATGTATGTATTATATATATATATATATATATATATATGCAATACATACATATATATATATACATGCATATATATAATACATATATATAATATATATATATATATACATACATATATATAATACACACATATATATATATATATATATATATATATATATATATATAATACATATATATATATATATATATATATATATATATATATATATATATATATATAATATATATATATATATAATACATTTCAAAATATGGTCCTTCGCTACACAGGAATTACCATATTTCAAAAACAAAAACTAACAATTTCAAATTCAATTATTTAATTAAATTAAAATCACCAGTTCTGTCTCATTTTCAAGCGAATTTTGGTACACACACACACAGAAAGATATATATATATATATATATATATATATATATATATATATATATATATATATATATATATATGATAAAAATATAGTTTTGGAATATATATATATATATATATATATATGATAAATATATATCCATATATATAAATATATATATATATATATATATATATATATATATATGATAAATATATATCCATATACATATATATATATATATATATATATATATATATATATGATAAAAATATAATTTCGAAATATATATATATATATATGATAAAAGTATAGTTTTAAGGAAGGCTCTATTTATAATTAAAAAAGAATCAATATCAGAGATTGAGCGTTTGTAAATATAATTTTGTAGTTTGATGTCACCACCCAGCGGCTACAGGCTGTTTCATCCTTCACGGCAATCTTCAGACGATGTGTTTTGTGTTTAGATGCGAGTATTTTCATATGCTGCTCAGTGGTGCATTATGCTTAGCAAGGTCTATTTTCTTTTTCTAACGGATTTGGGGTATGCGATAACGGCTATGTTTCAAATTATTCTAGTGGCCTGACCACGTTTTGTCGCCGTTTCACTTCGGTCATCGAAAGAGAAACGGTGTGTTTAAGCTTGATTGAACCGTCAGCACTGAGTTATTTTCTTTAGACATTAGAAGGGATAATTTCTGACATAATCCATTTTCATTTGCTTTGTCCTCTTTATTTGAAAGAAACAATAACGGTTTTAAATATTTTCATTAAAAATTAAAATAAAGATATATCATGTAAAAATAGAGGCATTCTTAATAAATCGGAAAACGGTTTCGTTATATATATATTTTTTATTTTATTTTACAAGATGATTTCCTCAAATGAACTTTTCACGATTAGTTTCATAATCTTAATTGATGACAAAAATAATAGAAAAAATATTTGGTCAAGTATTTCCTTGCACGCATGCGTGGTGTGTATTCATAATTAACAAACACAATCTGTTTGTTTGGACGTATTTTCTCTAAGTGATTAATTTTATATTCGGTGTATAATATTTTTTTGAAGGTCGAATGACATTTTAATCATTGAAATATATTAATAATATGTCGGATACTTGCTTTGCACGCAATAATTTATTTTTCTGATGCCTAGGTTTCATTTATTTTGTATTTTTCCTTCGCAAAATTATCGCTTGATTTGTTGCAGATGTGAATCAAGCCACAAAAAAGAAAAAGGCGAGAAAGCTTTTTAAAAATAAAAATATATATCATTCATGTTTTACAACTAAATATTTCATTCGGCGCGTATGAGCGTCAAAGTTCCTTATTTGTAGTTATTTAAAATGAAAACATATGTCATTAGATATTACATAAGAGCTTAGAACATTTGTCTCTGTTTTTGACGACACTTAGACGTCTCTGATAGATTCCCTGAACAATATTGAATAAAATAGCCGACCCCTCTTAATTCGAATGTTTGCATCAACATCATTACATGTTTGCATCACATATTACACTTACCAAGTACGACATGGTCAGAAATATTATCTGTCAACTAAATAGGCATCTGTTGATCTCGCGAGAGAAACGTAGCGCCATGTTTGGACAACATTTATTCCTTTTCTGGTTCAGGCCTGGGTGATGATATAGGGAGGCCGGGCGTTGCCAAGACCGCATGGACTAACTCTCGGACATTCTGTAAAGATCCAAAGAAATACAGGACATTATATTTGAGAGCGAAGTGGCTACAGGATTTGATTGAAACATTTTAGTGTTGAAAGTTAACAACTTCTGGGCTCCACTAATGGTTTTCTATTTGGATTTACGTCCATAGATTTTATGTTTGGATATGAAAATAAGAAATCATAGCAGTATTATTGAAATCCTAACCAAAAATGAATAATTGACAAGGTTTCATCTAAAAAATTCAGATAATTTAAGACTATTACTACTTGGTGGAAAAGCCACAGAAATAAGATAAAAGAAATCCTAGCCAAAAATGAATAATAATTGATAAGGCTTCACCTAAGAAATTCAGACAACTTTAGATTATTACTACTTGGTGGAAAGCAAGTGAAATAAGATGAAAGAAATCCTAGTCAAAAATCAATAATTGACAATGCTTCATCTTAAAAATCAGACAACTTAAGACTATTACTACTTGTTGGAAAAGCAAGAGAAATAAGATGAACGAGATTCTAGTTAAAAATCAATAATTGACAATGCTTCACCTAAAAATTCAGACAACTTAAGACTCTTACTACTTGGTGGAAAAGCAAGAGAAATAAGATGAAAGAAATAATAGTGAAAAATGAATAATAATCGACAAAGCTTTATCTAAGAAATTCAGATAAATTAAGACTATTAGTACTTGGTGGAAAAGCAAGAGAAATAAGATGAAAGAAATACTAGTGAAAAATGAATAATAATTGCCAAGGCTTCATCTAAGAAATTCAGACAACTTAAGACTATTACTACTTGGCGGAAAAGCAAGAGAAATAAGATGAAAGAAATACTAGTGAAAAATGAATAATAAGTGCCAAGGCTTCATCTAAGAAATTCAGACAACTTAAGACTATTACTACTTGGTGGAAAAGCAAGAGAAATAAGATGAAAGAAGTACTAGTCAAAAATTAAAAATAATTCACAATTAATGCAAATCTAATGACAAAGTTAACTAGAGAATAAATGTGAAAGAATTACTAATAAAAGATATATAATATTTAGCAATACTGCGTTAGAGTCATTCAAACAATATGAAGAATTGAAAACCAAAAAATATTAATTAACAAGACTTCCTTTAAGAGAATAGGTCAGTTTAAACGTATTTGTATTCGGCTAAGAAAACTTAATAAAATCTTTAAAAATACGATTAAAAAAATGAATAATGTTTAGACATTCATCATCAAATAAAAATTGAAAATAATAAGTAGGTTGGTACTATTTGATTTTCATAATGTCATAAATACATAAAGACCTTCGTATCATTCTTTATCTCCTCAAAAAATGCTATTTGAATGTGAATAACAGTTTAATTGCGTGATGGTCGGTTGAATTGCAAATCTTTTAGATTTTTTCTCTTTTGTCCTTTCCAAATTTTATTTCGTTTGTTTGATTTTTTAAAACCATTTTCTCGAATGTGTAAAAATGTATCATCTTACTCAACCGAGCGATAGAGAAAACCGTATTTCTATATAAATTATTGTATTAAACAAGCTAACGTAAAAATGACAACGTAATATCTGGTATCAAAGGAATATATTTTCTTTCTTGAATGGCAAAACAGCAGATTTTATCGAATTCACTCTCTCCTTGATAATTTCTGATTTGTTTTCCGGTTGACCAAGCATATATGGGAATATCGAACTGCAGCTAACTTTACTTTGGACTCTGTTTTTATTTTATCTTTGTTTTAAATTGTTTCTCCTTTTGTTGTTTTTCATTTTTTTTTTTGTGCCATCTTCCGCTTTTACAACTTTTGCACATGCGCATAAAGAAACCTGTTTATACCACAAAAGAAATTAATTTAAACTAAGTGAACAGGACTTTGAAAAAATATTACATCCACTTCAGTGGGCGAGAATGGTTCAGAAAAAAAATATGGCCGAGCAAGTCAAGTTTATTTTACGAATTTAAAAGAAATCTTTGGTATCCATTAATCTTAGATCGATTTCTTTTTGCAATAACTGTACGTCATTCTTTTCTCTCTCTCTCTCTCACCTTTCTATCCTTTTCTGACTGTGTGTGTATGTGTCTTCAACGTATGTTGCTTAAATCTGCTCAGCGTAGGTGGTTTTCATTTATTCTTCGGGAGGAGTTTACATGAAAAGTGCGTCCCAATTTTTGGAATGGGTCGGTGAGAATTTCGATAATTATATGGCGCATCAAACCAAAAATATAAAGGTGAATTCAAGTTGGGTCAACATCATTTGTGAGGTCTGGATTAAAAATATATTTGGAAAAAGTAGTGTGTGTGTGAATATTAGACGTACGAGTATTCTTCTTTTTCTATGTGCCGCGTCCTGGGTAAGACGATAAACTATATCCGGCAGCAAGGGCTCTCATCAGGAGGTTTTGAAGAGCGTGGAACCACCTCGTAATTTCTGTTGTTACCAGGTCCACCCTGACCTGGGCTGTAGCACATGTTAGGGTCCCAGCTATGGGAAAATGGTTAAACCCAGCAAACTGCGGTCAAAACACTACGGAAGTGTAAAAATTGGTTTTAATACCAATGATACATTTCTGAAAAAAAGATATATTGCCAGCAATACATTTTTGAAACAAAAATGCTGCCAATAATACTTTTTTGAAGGAAAAATATATTGCAAGCAATAGATTTTTTAAAAAAAAAATATTACCAGCAATACATTTAGGAAAAAAAAATATGTTGCCAGAAATACATTTTTGAAAACAAAAATGTTACCATCAATACATTTTTGAAAAAAAATATGTTGCCAGAAATACATTTTTGAAAACAAAAATGTTACCAGCAATACATTTTTGAAAAAAAAAATATGTTGCCAGAAATACATTTTTGAAAACAAAAATGTTACCATCAATACATTTTTGAAAAAAAATATGTTGCCAGAAATACATTTTTGAAAACAAAAATGTTACCAGCAATACATTTTTGAAAAAAAAATATGTTGCCAGAAATACATTTTTGAAAACAAAAATGTTACCAGCAATACATTTTTGAAAAAAAAATATGTTGCCAGAAATACATTTTAGAAAACAAAAATGTTACCATCAATACATTTTTGAAACAAAATATGTTGCCAGAAATACATTTTTGAAAACAAAAATGTTACCAGCAATACATTTTTGAAAAAAAGAAAATTGCCAGGAATACATTTTTGAAAAAAAAAATTATTGCTAGCCATACATTTAGGGAAAAAAATTACTAGCAATACATTTTTGAAAAAAATATTGCCAACAATATATATAAAAAAAATAGTACCAACAAAAAAAATAGGTTGATATGCCGTAAACCAAACCAAACTTCTACGGGCCGTGACTCTTCAGGACGTTGGTAATTATAACTCTCCCCAATTTCCGGTACTTTGTAGCTCTTAATAAATATTGTCATTTTTCTATCTCTCCTGAACCCTCGTCTGCGATATACTTACTTAAGCTCATTATTATTATTATTGTTATTTTTATTTTCTTTGACATCTGGCGTTTACACATTTCTTTCCGGGTCCCGCCCAGGGACCTAAGGTTAGAAATGGTATCATGACACTTTTCACTGCAAAAAAAAAAAAATTACATAGATAAAGCCCTTCGTAAAGTGTGGGCTGTACTTGTCAGAATAATTTTTTGTATCTCTTTGAGTCATGGACTTCCAGGTATCTTTTCCAACCAATCCTTAGGCTCCAACTACAGCAGGGATTGTTGATGTTCCCATTTGCCACGTTTTTGAGATTTCTATTTCAAGGTCCTTGTATTTTGACAGCTTTTCGAATATCTTCAAAGATACATTGCAGTCTGCAGGGACTGCCATATCAATAAGAAAGCATCTTTTTTGTTTGTGGTCTTTAATAACAATGTCTGGGCGGTTGGCTTTGATTGTTCTGTCAGTGTGTATTGTGTAGTCCCATCGAATTGTAACAGGTCCTATCTCCGTAACCGGGTCTGGGTGGTGTTCGTACCAGTTTCTGTCAGTTTCCTTTCCGTAGAAGTTGCAAATTTTCCAGTGCAGATATTGGCCCACTTTGTCATGCCGGTTTTTTTTTATATTCAGTGGGTGCCAATGACGTGCAACCTGATACAAGATGATCAATGGTTTCTGGATATTTATCACAGAATTTGCATTTTGGGCTAACAGTGTATTTTAGTATATGTGCTTGATAATTCCTAGTTAACAAGCATTGGTCCTGTGCAGCAAGGATAAAACCTTCAGTTTCAGCTTTCAACCCTGCACTACGTAGCTACTGATGGGTACGGTTTTTGTCTACGTCAGCATGTTTGGTACGGGCAGAGTATTGGTCATGAAGCGGTTTATCTTGCCATTGTTTCTGTATCTTATCGGTTGCATCTGTCTTTGCTTTCTTTTTTAAGTATTTTGCAGCTTCAGCCGGTTTACCGTGTTGTACTTGTGTTTCTGCGCCTATTTGAAACTCCATTTTGAATTTGTTGGTTTCCTTTATTACGGAGTAAAGACGCTTACTGCTTTCATGTTCCTTGACACATATCATTATCCAGTCTTCTGTAGTTTCCAGGTATCTTTGGAAGCCAATTGTTGTAGTTTTGTAGGACAGATCTAGTTGAACTAATCCCCTTCCTCCTTTGGATCTGGGCACATACAGGCGATCAACATCAGCTTCGGAATGATGCATGCGGTAGCAAGTGAGGAGCTTTCTCGTTTTGGCGTCCATTCGCTTAATTTCAGCTATGGTCCAGTTAAGGACATTAAAGCTGTATTGCACCACAGGGACAGCCTATGTGTTTATGGATGATATTCTGTTTTTTGAGTTTAGCTCGGTATTTAGTACCAGTCGTACACGCCTGTAGTACTCCTTTCTTACCTTCTCCTTCATTTGGGGGTGTTGTATGCTATCTCGTTCGCTAATTGCTAGGTACTTATAAGCTTCATCCTGCTCTAGTTCCCTAATCTTTGTGACAAAATCTAAATCTGTTAAGGGTTCTTCTATAATTCTATCTTTCTTGAATGTAACTTTTGCACATTTATCTAATCCGAACTTCATACCTATATCGTCACTGAAGTACTTTACAGTATTCAGGAGGCCCTTCAACTCATTGTCGTCTTTGGCAAAGAGTTTGAGATCATCCATGTATAGTAGGTGATTGAATATTTTGTTATTTATTGTGTAAACATACCTATTGTTGTTCAGTTCATGCGTAAGGGGGATTAAGGACAAACAAAACAGAAGGGGAGACAGAGAGTCTCCTTGAAAGATTCCATGTCGGATATTTAGTCGATTGGATATGGCAGTGCCTCTTGTGTGACTAAGGTATAATTTGGTGTTCCACATTCCCATGCTGTGTTTAAGGAAATTTAATACCACAGGGGAGATTTTGTACATTTCCAAAGTCTTAAGGATCCAAGAATGTGGAACACTATCAAAGGCTTTGCGATACTCAATCCACGCTGCGCTAATATTTCTACGTCTTCTCCTGCAATTTTCCAGGATTACTTTATTTATCAGTAGTTGATCTTTGCAGCCATATAAACCTCTCCTGCATCCCTTCTGTTCCAGCGGAAGAATGCTGTTTGTTTCGAAAAAGGAGTAAGCACGGTTCGTCAGGACAAACGAGATCAATTTGTACGTTGTGGAGAGACATGTGATCGGTCGATAATTTTTCGGGTTGTCTGTTTCATTTGTTTTTGGTATAAGGTATGTAATACCTTCAGTAATCCAATCTGGGATTTTATCGGGATTATTTACAAGCTTTAATAATGTTTTCGCAAGGATATTGTGGATAGATGAGAGATGATAAGCCAGAAATTTATTATTATCATCATCATCATCATCATCATTATTATTATTATTATTATTATTATTATTATTATTATTATTCATCTTCTTCTTTTTCTTCTTCTTCTTTGTACCGTGTCTCTCAGGACTTTGTCGATCATAGTTATCCCCAAGTTTTTATCCGTAGCAGATCTTAATAAATGTTGTTTTTTTTGTTGTTGTCTCTCCTGAAACTAGATCTGCGATACATTTATACAAGTTCCTTCTTCTCTATTCTAAGTCCCGTGTCCTTTGAGCATGTTGGCGAATATGGCTTTCCGAAATTTTCTGGCCTTTGTAGATCTTAATAAATGCTGTAATTTTACTATCAATCCTAAACGTAACAGTTCAGTCCTCTTTGTTTCTGTTACTTCAAGTCTCTTCTTCATTTGTGAGGAGATTGTCCAGCATTCGCAGTCATATAGCGCGAGTGATATAACGTAACTGTTCTCTACACTTTTCTTTGTTTCTGTTGCTTCAAGTCTCTTCTTCATCTGTGTGGAGATTGTTCAGTAGGCACTGCTATATAGGTGAAGTGATATCACGTAACAGTTCAGTCCTCTTTATTTCTGTTGCTTCAAGTCTCTTCTTCATCTGTGTGGAGATTGTTCAGTAGGCACTGCCATATAGGTGAAGTGATATCACGTAACAGTTCAGTCCTCTTTATTTCTGTTGCTTCAAGTCTCTTCTTCATCTGTGTGGAGATTGTTCAGTAGGCACTGCCATATAGGTGAACTGATATCACGTAACAGTTCAGTCCTCTTTGTTTCTGTTGCTTCAAGTCTCTTCTTCATCTGTGTGGAGATCGTCCAGCAGTTACTGCCATCTAGGTGAACTGATATCACGTAACAGTTCAGTCCTCTTTGTTTCTGTTGCTTCAAGTCTCTTCTTCATCTGTGTGGAGATTGTTCAGTAGCACTGCCATATAGGTGACTGATATCACGTAACAGTTCAGTCCACTTTGCTTCTGTTGCTTCAAGTCTCTTCTTCATCTGTGAAGAGATGGCCCAGCAGTCACTGCCATATAGGTGAACTGATATCACATAACAGTTCAGTCCTCTTTGTTTCTGTTGCTTCAAGTCTATTCTTCATCTGTGAAGAGATGGCCCAGCAGTCACTGCCATATAGGTGAACTGATATCACATAACAGTTCAGTCCTCTTTGTTTCTGTTGCTTCAAGTCTCTTCTTCATCTGTGAAGTGATGGTCCAGCAGTCACTGCCATATAGGTGAACTGATATCACGTAACAGTTCACTCCTCTTTGTTTTTGTTGCTTCAAGTCTCTTCTTCATCTGTGAGGAGATTGTCCAGCATTCGCATTCATATTGGGCGAATGATATAACGTAGCAGTTCTGTACACTTCTCTTTCTTTCTACCGATGATTTCCCGTTTTGTAATACCATTCGGAGGGGCGCCTTTTGCTATCCTTCGCATCTTGGCGTCGCATGCACTCTTCTCTTTTAAACCCTTCCCGGATATTTAAATTGTTCTTGCTTCATTATGGTATCTCCAATTTGCCATTCGAATGTTAAGCGGTACTTTTTACAGTTAACCATAGATTCGGTCTTCTAGTAATTCGTATTTAGATCTTTCTTTCACTTTCCTTCACTATATTCTTTAGGGGTTCTTGTAGTTACTCTTACGAGTCTGATCTCAGCACTGTGTCAACTGCGTTCATTGTGGCTGAATACAAAGAAACATGTTAGAACTTCTAATTCTCTCAGCATCGCCTCAAATTACAGGTAGAATAAGTGAGGACACTGCCAGCGGAGCGGCCTTGTGTACACCGTAGCAGCCGCAAGCTAAACTGGCGCGAAAAAGCTCAAGCGTCGACCACGTGACCATAATAGTAACAAGGTAGGGTGACAAACCAAAGTTATGTTATGGCGAAAGTGCGCATAATTTTTGGCGTACACTCACATCT
>OZ038514.1:58489297-58506797 GCA_964036315.1 Acanthosepion esculentum | reverse complement strand
ATTACTAATGGTGGTCGCGTAATACAGCTTAGTGGCTGATGATAGCCTCGTACAGAACGGCTTGAAATAGACTATACCATCTTCAGGTAATTTTTGCTTTTTTGATGTAACACTTATATATATATATATATATATATATATATATATATATATATAAAAGTGAACATAGAAGTCAACAGTTAGACGAGGCAGTCTGTTTCCTGCTCTATCTCTGATATTGAGCATATATATATATATATATATATATATATATATATATATATATATATATATATATATATATCTTAAACACTGTAGTCGGGATTCTGAAGGTAACATCAACGAGAAAAGTGACAAACTTTTACTCATAATAGTTATTAACTGATTTAAAACATGTTTTTTCGCTACACAGTAATAACCATGTTTCAATATCTGAAGCTAAAAACTTCATATTTAATTATACAATTAAATTAAAAGCATTAATTCAGTTTCATCTTCAAACGAATTTTGGAATAACATATATTTAAATTTACCGATTTTTAAACGCACATATAAATTCCTAATTTCCTGTTTCCAAGGATAAAGAGAAATCCAATCTTTCAGTCAGGGGCGGTAGCGTGTTCATTTATTGTACTATTGCTGTATCAATTATGAGTTACGTTCAAAAAAGAGGTTAAGTTTAGAGAGGGAAGGTGTGCATTTTTCAACGAATTCTGACATCCGTTAAACGCATGTCAGGCCTGACGATTGCGTCTAGCATGAAACAGACTGTCGCCTCTAAGTCTTGACTTCTATGTTCACTTTTATATATGTATATATATATATATATATATATATATATATATATATATATATATATATATATTTAAAGATATTTATGATAGGTTTAACGTTCTTTTTATAGATAGAAGTATTTAAGCAAATGCTCTGTTTTATAATAAACAGTATTAAATAACATTTACCGGCCTGAATGTCCGAGAAATTTTAATACTGTTTATTATAAAACAGAGCATTTGCTTAAATGCTTGTATCTATAAAAAGAACGTTAAACGTATCATAAATGTCTTTAAATAAATTGTCGGATTTTGTCCAATTCAAAATATATATATATATATATATATATATATATATATATATATATAATCATCGACGAAATTATTCGTACGCACATCAATTCTGAATATTTTCAACCATTTCTCATAATCTAATTCTCATATGATAACAGATTTTTAATTGTTAATATGCACAAAAAGTAATATAAAATTCAATTTTCAGAACAATAGCTTGAATACAACAAATTTGACAGACGAATTATGCAAAATAGGAAAACACAAAATTATTCGAACAGTAAGAAAAAATATAAAAAATTGAACAATATTTAAAATATTAATATTCACGTGCATGGCCTTTCAACTTTATAACATGCTGCAATCTTTTCCAAATATTTTTGATGAAATTAGAACAAGATTTTTCTGGGAATTTCTTTTCATTCTTCAATAGTTACACGTTCTAATCCCTGAAGTTCTATTGGTGACCGACGATTTATTCGAACTTTCAATTCTGGTCATAGAATTTCAATAGTATTCTAGTCAGGAATCACTGAAGACCATGGCACAACTGTAAACTTCTTTTTCTGAAGACACGCAGTCACTGATTTAGACGTTCACTTGGGATTATTATCTTACTGGAAAGTAAATCGCCCACCTAGATGAAGATTTTGCGCAGATAATTGTAGATTTTCATCCAGAATTTTGATATAGTCTGCAGAATTCATTATTCCTCTTTTTTAATTTTTTTAATTTTATTTATCATTATTTATTTTAATTTTATTATATTACTCCCCCTACCATTTCTGGTGTCGAATCAAGGTATTGTTCTGGTCAGCATTCATATCCTTTTAATACATATATATATATATATATATATATATATATATATATATATTAAAAGGATATGAATAGTATTCAATATATACATATATATATATATATATATTTATATATATATATATATATATATATATATATATATATATATATATATATATATATATATATGTGTGTGTGTGTGTGTGTGTATATATTTCCAATAGGATAGAATTCAGGTCGAACTTAATGTCCGGGACAGAGTAAGAATATAATATAAAAGGCTTACACACTAATATTCCATAATTATAATTTATTACATTGGAATTGGAATCACGATCCGATTCATCTGCCCTACAAATTCAAAAAGAAATCGGAAAATATATATTTGCCGATTTCTTTTTGAATTTGTAGGTGTGAGGAATTGGATCGTGATTACAATTCCAATGTATTAAATTATAACCATGGAATATTAGTGTATGACCCTTTTATATTATATTATATTATATTATATCATATTATATTATATTATATTATATATATATATATATATATATATATATATATATATATATATATATATATATATATATATGAGATAATATAATATAATATATATATATATACATATATACATATATATATATATATACATACATATATATATATATATAATTAGTAGAATTTTAGAAAATAGTAAGACAAGTTTGGAAAATGTCATTTGCCATATTAATTTTCTATATTATAAAAATTATATATATATACATATATATATATGTATGTATGTATATATTTATATATATATATATATATATATATATATATATATATATATATATATATATATATATATATATGTATGTATGTATGCATGTATGTATGTATGTGCAAGTCCTTTCAATCATCTGAAGTTCGCGTATGTGTCGAAACCACAGTTACGATTAGAGCCATTCTTTTCATTGGATTTAACGTTGTTAAGCGTTTTTCATCGCTCTAGACATTCTAGTCTTCTAGCACTTTACTGAGAAGATAAGTTTGCATTCAGATCATATTTTTGTCTTTCTTTTTTTTAGTATAGTCGGTTTTATTCGAGACTATCCGGATAAGAATTTAGGTTTGGCAAAATTTCCGTTGGTACCAGCAACAGATTTTGTTTTCCTTTAATATATATATATATATATATATATTATAAATTAATAGATTTAAAATATGGTTTTACCATGTTTCAGAAATGGAAGCTAAAGCTTCCATTTCTGAAACATGGTCATCACTGTGTAGCGGTAAAACCATATTTTAAATCTATTAATTTATAATATTAATGCTCTGTAAATTTAAATTTACATAGAGCACTATTGTGTAAAAATAAAAATATCTATAAGAACACCGGATTTTATATCTTACTGTTCTTTCCTTTTTATTTATATATACATATATATATATATATATATATATATATATATATATATATATATATATACATACAGATAAATAAACAGATTAATAGACAGATAATAATGAAACAGAATCCTCTCGATACTTAACGACCTGTGGCAAGGCCATAAAAATGCCTTTTTGACCAAGTACACGTCGACCGCTACTATCAACTTGAAATAGACACTCCAATATAACCTGACATAAACTTTTCAAAGGGGACTGGTCCGTAGATAAAAATTAATTCTTAACTCCTAGACCACCTAACCAATATAGCCGACCCTAGCCGTTTCCATAGTAACTAATGTTGCAAGAGACCATACTTATAAACACGCACAAACCACAAGATAGCTTATTCCTAAATTCTCGCTTGACGAGGAATCGTGACCAGACACCTTAATTCAACTTAATTTCAAAAATTATATTAGGGGTCTCAGCTCTCGCTTTTGAAACATGAGAACACTTATGTAGCGAAGGAATCATATTTTTTTTAAAAATATTATAATATAAGCTCTGCATCTGTATGAAAGCACTGTCTTTTTAAAAATAAAAGCAAAAATACTAAGGAACTCCGGATTATTTACCTAACGTGTTCTTTCCTATTTTTCTGCATACCTGCACATATATATATATATATATATATATATATATATATATATATATATATATATATATATATATATATATATACATATTAACTCCCAAATTAAGGTCGAGCACTCTGAACCTTTTCATTTTGAAATAAGAACTTTAAAAATATGGAAAAAACTAATTTCGACATTACTCTGAAAAATATTCCACACACAAACAAACGTCAAACTTTTACAAAAAACAGAAGAATTAATAAGAAGAATGAGATGGAAAGCATTCTTCTTTCTGCGAGGGAATAACTTAACAAAAAATACATGAGGTTTACGGCTTCCAAAGTAAAAGTTTGCACCGTTCAAGAAGAACCTACAGGAATTCGAAAAGGACCTACTCAACATAATCAATAACATCTTTCACTAAAAGAAAAGCAACTTCCAGAAACATCTAGACTAAATAGTCAAAAGCATTAATAGCAGCGATAAAATACTAGTTAAGTCCGACAAAACGGGCAACTTCTACAAGGTGTCGACAGACGACTACAACAAATTAATTAAATAATGTCTCACATTATGAAATGAACAAAGTCCGACAATTATTTTAAGACATTTTTATGTTTAGACATTCTTTTTATAGATACAAATATTTAAGTAAATTTACTGCTTATAAACTTCAATCTTCCATGATTCTCTCACGTACATTCATATCTGCTCACGGCGTATCCAAATGTAAACAAATGTTTATACATACTTTTTATAGAAGATTGTAGTTTAAATACAGTAAAATCAACATTGCTAACCGAAGGCTGCTCTGTGGCCAAATTGGTTAAGGGCACGTTTTGCTATATGACGGTTCCGTATAGGATTCAGGTTCGATTCTTGTCTGAGGACGAATAATTTCTATTAAATTTTCAGGGATATTCAGGCCGGTAAATGTTGTTTAATATTGTTTATTATAAACAGAGCATTTACTTAAATATTTGTATCTATAAAAAGAATATATAAATATAAAAAATGTCTTTATATATATATATATATATATATATATATATATGTAGCGAACTCCCCAGACGTTTTCGACGTATAAGTATCAAGCAACTCAGTTCCTAGCAACCGACAGCTAGGCACTAGCACATATTTGATTAGAGTGTTGAAGCCTTTTTGTAGAACCAACCGCACAATTGCCCTTCTCCTAGACCATTTCTCTTCCAAGGCTATAGAAACCCTGCCCGCCCTGCTATTTATCCACAGCTGGAGGGACCCGAAGAGTATTAATACCTTCCCCAAGGTTATTAGCACGTAAGTGAATGTAATGGATGCAACTGTGAATCGAAATCGGCTCTCCGATTCCACAATCTGGACCACTATCCACATCCATATATATATATATATATATATATATATATATATATATATATATATATATATATATATATATATATATATATATATATATATAAAAGTGAACATTGAAATCAATACTAAGAGGTGACAGGCTGATTCATGCTGGACGTAATCGTCAGGCAGCTATAGTCAGGCCTGTCGATTGCGTCTAGCATGAAACAGCCTGTCGCCTCTGAGTGTTGACTTCAATGTTCACTTTCATATATAGATTTACATACGCTCTATCTCTGATATTGAGCACTTTATCCCATAAAAATAGCACACCTTACTACTATATTTCTCTTTAAATATATATATTTATATATATATACATATGCATGTATCTATATGTATATATATGTGTATATATATATATGTGTGTGTGTGTGTGTCTTTGTGTGTAATTATTATATGCAATTACACCCCAAAACTTCCCCAAGTGTATTAGCACGTATGTCAAAGTAATGGATTCGACTGGAATTCGATGTCGAATAACACACGTGTGTGTGTGTGTGTGTGTGTGTGTGTGTGTGTGTGTGTGTGTGTGTAAGAAATGACACAGAGGTTTGACTGTTCGTTTCGTACTTGAACTCAGTTTACAGACACCTGGTCTGAAGATTGTATTCGAGCAAGAAAGAGGATGTTGACTTCATTTCCCAATCTTATATTTGCACATGCCTTGTCCCGCATATTGACAACTGCTATGTAAAAATTGTATATTTTATCATATATATATATATATATATATATATATATATATATATATATATATATATATATATAACCATGTCTGAATAAATCGTAAAACAGAGAAAAACATGACGCTAAAGAATTGCTTTCTGACTATGCATGTATAAAATGTTCTTTTATTCGTCTTTTTCTTCAAAGTGGCTGGAAGCGCCCAGACAACACAGAGGGTATCTTTATCTCGATTTGCTATTCATTTTATCCTCTCTTTACGTTATGTCTCATCTGTCCGGCTTTGAAAATGTCTTTGATATGACAACGGTTTGAAAGTATTATATTCTCTTGCCGTTTGAACGTGACATCAAGGGGAAAAGTTCGAACTCCTCATGGATATGGAACATTTACATATGCGCTCAACGGGAAAAGAATATAAAACTCACAAATCTTACATAGGAACACGAAAACAAACAAAAACATATATGCACATTCCCCTCGATAATATGTACAGCGCTTTTTCAAAAGAAAAAATTTATAAAAATTATTTTTAAATTTATATATATATATATATATATATATATATATATATATATACCAGGTGTAACAGCAAAATTGTACAAATCGTGTAAAAACAAAAATGCTCATTTGTTAGATTAAGCTCTGAACGGTTGTATCGTGGAAATGATTAAATATATCTTATTGGAATTTTCCGAGGTTTTTATAACGCTATCGGACTCTACTTTGATTAATAAGAATATAAGAATGTATAATTACCCTCCAAGATATACGAGAAGAATCCTGTTGAAATCGTCCATAAACGAAAATGACATGTTAATCTTTAATTGATCATACCTAAGCAACGGTAGATCATGAAGGGCTGAAATAAACTTCAAATATACATGTATTATTTCAGGATCATTTTGCAACATACTCAAAATGATCTTCGTCCTCTCTAACCTTCTAACTTTCTGTCCTTTTGTAACAATCTGCATCAAAGTTTTCACGTACGATTTCATTTTCAAGTTTTTTTTAAACTGCTTCTTGAACTGTCATAGGTAAAAACTCTTTTCTCAAGTGCCAAACATCTTCTGAGCTGAGTTAGATATTTACTAATTCATCTCTTTAGATCGAAGTGGAAATGATGACCCGTCTCTCTTTTATGAGCGCCTGATCCCGTTTTCCTCTCTTCGGTTCCCTCTTTTTAAAACTCATTTACCTATGTCTTGAAGGTACTTGAATGGACTTTGGAGATGGAATCAAGAGCATGAATGTTGGTCCCTGTACTGAAGGAACGAATGATCTTTTCCCTCTCAGCATTGGTTACATGGGAAAACATATTCAGCTTGACACAAATCGATTTTGAGCCGTTCTCTTTGTAGCTGAGTAGCGTTTTCAGTGATTTTTACAACAAATGATGTCAAGACGTCTAAACGTCTTATCTGCAAAAAAAAACCCAGAATAGAAACTGCAGTCGATTAAATCGAGTACCCTGATTCCGAATCTGTAGTCAGTAGCCTGATTTGGTTTAGCAGTATAAATAACAGATCAGGTCAATTGCGAAAGTTCGTTGTCGTCGACGGGAGACGAGAATAACACACGGCAACAAAAACTATTTTCTTTTCTGAATTTCATTATTTACATTATTCAAACTCAGACTATAATCCTCAACGTTGTTGTTATTATCACTTGATCGCATTCTGTCTGAATTTCTGGGATTAAGAGTTATCATTATTTACACTATTTATATGCGGACTGTTATCTTCATCTTTAATGTTATTATCACCTGATCGCCTTCTGTCTGAATTTCTGGGATGAGGAGTTATCATTATTTACACTATTTACATACAGACTATTATCCTCATCTTTGTTGTTATTATCACCTGCTTGCCTTCTGTCTGAATTTCTGTGATGAGAATTTATCATTATTTACACTATTTACATGGGGACTATTATCCTCATCTTTGTTGTTATTATCACCTGATCGCCTTCTGTCTGAATTTCTAGGATGAGGAGTTATCATTATTTACACTATTTACATTCAGACTATTGTCATCATCTTTGTTGTTATTATCACCTGATCGCCTTCTGTCTGAATTTCTGGGATGAGGAGTTATCATTATTTACACTATTTACATTCAGACTATTATCCTCATCTTTGTTGTTATTATCACCTGATCGCCTTCTGTCTGAATTTCTGGGATGAGGAGTTATCATTATTTACACTATTTACATGGGGACTATTATCCTCATCTTTGTTGTTATTATCACCTGATCGCCTTCTGTCTGAATTTCTGGGATGAAGAATTATCATTATTTACACTATTTACATTCAGACTATTGTCCTCATCTTTGTTGTTATTATCACCTAATCGCCTTCTGTCTGAATTTCTGGGATGAAGAATTATCATTATTTACACTATTTACATTCAGACTATTGTCCTCATCTTTGTTGTTATTATCACCTGATTGCCTTCTGTCTGAATTTCTGGGATGAGGAGTTATCATTATTTACACTATTTACATTCAGACTATTGTCTTCATCTTTGTTGTTATTATCACCTGATTGCCTTCTGTCTGAATTTCTGTGATGAGAAGTTATCATTATTTACACTATTTACATTCAGACTATTGTCCTCATCTTTGTTGTTATTATCACCTGATCGCCTTCTGTCTGTATTTCTGGGATGAGGAGTTATCATTATTTACACTATTTACATTCAGACTATTGTCCTCATCTTTGTTGTTATTATCACCTGATTGCCTTCTGTCTGAATTTCTGGGATGAGGAGTTATCATTATTTACACTATTTACATTCAGACTATTGTCCTCATCTTTGTTGTTATTATCACCTGATTGCCTTCTGTCTGAATTTCTGGGATGAGAAGTTATCATTATTTACACTATTTACATTCAGACTACTGTCCTCATCTTTGTTGTTATTATCACCTGATCGCCTTCTGTCTGTATTTCTGGGATGAGGAATTATCATTATTTACACTATTTACATTCAGACTATTGTCCTCATCTTTGTTGTTATTATCACCTGATTGCCTTCTGTCTGAATTTCTGTGATGAGAAGTTATCATTATTTACACTATTTACATGGGGACTATTATCCTCATCTTTGTTGTTATTATCACCTGATCGCCTTCTGTCTGAATTCCTCGGATGAGGAGTTATCATTATTTACACTATTTACATTCAGACTATTGTCCTCATCTTTGTTGTTATTATCACCTGATCGCCTTCTGTCTGAATTTCTGGGATGAGGAGTTATCATTATTTACACTATTTACATTCAGACTATTGTCCTCATCTTTGTTGTTATTATCACCTGATCGCCTTCTGTCTGAATTTCTGAGATGAGGAGTTATCATTATTTACACTATTTACATTCAGACTATTATCCTCATCTTTGTTGTTATTATCACCTGATCGCCTTCTGTCTGAATTTCTGGGATGAGGAGTTATCATTATTTACACTATTTACATTCAGACTATTGTCCTCATCTTTGTTGTTATTATCACCTGATCGCCTTCTGTTGGAATTTCTGGGATGAGGAGTTATCATTATTTACACTATTTACATTCAGACTATTGTCCTCATCTTTGTTGTTATTATCACCTGATCGCTTCTGTCTGAATTCCTCGGATGAGGAGTTATCATTATTTACACTATTTACATTCAGACTATTGTCCTCATCTTTGTTGTTATTATCACCTGATCGCCTTCTGTCTGAATTCCTCGGATGAGGAGTTATCATTATTTACACTATTTACATTCAGACTATTATCCTCATCTTTGTTGTTATTATCACCTGATCGCCTTCTGTCTGTATTTCTGGGATGAGGAATTATCATTATTTACACTATTTACATTCAGACTATTGTCCTCATCTTTGTTGTTATTATCACCTGATTGCCTTCTGTCTGAATTTCTGTGATGAGAAGTTATCATTATTTACACTATTTACATGGGGACTATTATCCTCATCTTTGTTGTTATTATCACCTGATCGCCTTCTGTCTGAATTCCTCGGATGAGGAGTTATCATTATTTACACTATTTACATTCAGACTATTGTCCTCATCTTTGTTGTTATTATCACCTGATCGCCTTCTGTCTGAATTTCTGGGATGAGGAGTTATCATTATTTACACTATTTACATTCAGACTATTGTCCTCATCTTTGTTGTTATTATCACCTGATCGCCTTCTGTCTGAATTTCTGGGATGAGGAGTTATCATTATTTACACTATTTACATTCAGACTATTGTCCTCATCTTTGTTGTTATTATCACCTGATCGCCTTCTGTCTGAATTTCTGAGATGAGGAGTTATCATTATTTACACTATTTACATTCAGACTATTATCCTCATCTTTGTTGTTATTATCACCTGATCGCCTTCTGTCTGAATTTCTGGGATGAGGAGTTATCATTATTTACACTATTTACATTCAGACTATTGTCCTCATCTTTGTTGTTATTATCACCTGATCGCCTTCTGTCTGAATTTATGTGATGAGGAGTTATCATTATTTACACTATTTACATTCAGACTACTGTCCTCATCTTTGTTGTTATTATCACCTGATCGCCTTCTGTCTGTATTTCTGGTATGAGGAATTATCATTATTTACACTATTTACATACAGACTATTATCCTCATCTTTGTTGTTATTATCACCTGCTTGCCTTCTGTCTGAATTTCTGTGATGAGAAGTTATCATTATTTACACTATTTACATGGGGACTATTATCCTCATCTTTGTTGTTATTATCACCTGATCGCCTTCTGTCTGAATTTCTGGGATGAGGAGTTATCATTATTTACACTATTTACATTCAGACTATTGGCCTCATATTTGTTGTTATTATCACCTGATCGCCTTCTGTCTGAATTCCTTGGATAAGCAGTTATCATTATTTACACTATTTACATTCAGACTATTGTCCTCATCTTTGTTGTTATTATCACCTGATCGCCTTCTGTCTGAATTTCTGGGATGAGGAGTTATCATTATTTACACTATTTACATTCGGACTATTGTCCTCATCTTTGTTGTTATTATCACCTGATCGCCTTCTGTTGGAATTTCTGGGATGAGGAGTTATCATTATTTACACTATTTACATTCAGACTATTGTCCTCATCTTTGTTGTTATTATCATCTGATCGCCTTCTGTCTGAATTTCTGGGATGAGGATTTATCATTATTTACACTATTTACATTCAGACTATTGTCCTCATCTTTGTTGTTATTATCACCTGATCGCCTTCTGTCTGAATTTCTGGGATGAGGATTTATCATTATTTACACTATTTACATTCAGACTATTGTCCTCATCTTTGTTGTTATTATCACCTGATCGCCTTCTGTCTGAATTTCTGGGGTGAGGAGTTATCATTATTTACACTATTTACATGCGGACTATTGTCCTCATCTTTGTTGTTATTATCACCTCATCGCCTTCTGTCTGAATTTCTGGGATGAGGATTTATCATTATTTACACTATTTACATGCGGACTATTGTCCTCATCTTTGTTGTTATTATCACCTGATCGCCTTCTGTCTGTATTTCTGAGATGAGGAGTTATCATTATTTACACTATTTACATGCGGACTATTGTCCTCATCTTTGTTGTTATTATCACCTGATCGCCTTCTGTCTGAATTTCTGGGGTGAGGAGTTATCATTATTTACACTATTTACATGAGGACTTTTCTCCTCATCTTTGTTGTTATTATCACCTGATCGCCTTCTGTCTGAATTTCTGAGATGAGGAGTTATCATTATTTACACTATTTACATGCGGACTATTGTCCTCATCTTTGTTGTTATTATCACCTCATCGCCTTCTGTCTGAATTTCTGGGATGAGGATTTATCATTATTTACACTATTTACATGCGGACTATTGTCCTCATCTTTGTTGTTATTATCACCTGATCGCCTTCTGTCTGTATTTCTAGGATGAGGAGTTATCATTATTTACATTATTTACATTCTGACTATTGTCTTCATCTTTGTTGTTATTATCACCTGATTGCCTTCTGTCTGAATGTCTGGGATGAGGTGTTATCATTATTTACATTAATTACATTCTGACTATTGTCTTCATCTTTGTTGTTTTTATCGAACCTGTATTCTAATAGGGAAACCGTTATTTGACCCGATGTGCTATACCATTAATCTACAGAGAAGCGTCTGATTGGCAAAGTCCAAATTACTGTTTTAAAACCCACAGACTTCGGCGATTTCTCTCGATCGATCATATCTGTCCACGAAACGTATCTTTAATCTAAACTATTGCAACATATAATGAAATGAATTCAGTCTGACAATTATTTAATATATTAAAAATCCATTAAAAAAAACGAACAGTAAAAGAGAATGGTAAAAGTAGAAATAAATTAAATTAATTACCTTTACTATTTCGGTATACGTAAGGTTTAAAATGATTTTTTACAAATGAAAAATCTTTCTTGAAGCTTTCATTTTAGCTTTCAGTGAACTCTAAAGGATTTCACATTTACTATTTCCAGTAAGCAAATTTCTATGTGGTGTATTTCAAACAGAAATTATATTGATAAGAATAGATTTTTTTTCATTAAGATTGTGCAAAACAGCAATTTTTGACACCTTTGTAAACAAAAGATAATTCTCCAATTTAAAAATCTTGCAAAAGTTTAATATATCTTTCTGAAACGTACTTTGAGGACAATTAGCAGATTCCAAGTGAAATGAATCTGATTTGAAACAAATATTACGTACTTATAGCATAAAATGTTGTATACAAACATTTCCTAACTACAGGGTCTTATTTTTCTGACGTGTTAATCGATTCATTTACATTCGATTCACAGCTGGACGTGTACATAGTTAAGTATGGTGAGGCAGAAAGTAAAGGTGTTTCGCCGTCAGGAGAATCCTTCCCTTAAACATGTGATGTTTAAACATGTGGATTTATCGATTTGTACATTCATGCTTCAGAAATTCTGCACGTAATCACACATACAAAAACGTATCTAAATTCTTTTAAAAATATTCGATAACCTCGAATTGTAATAAGCTTTACAATGTATGAATAGCAGATATAGTTTTAATTAATAGCAATATTTTCTGAGTATTATTTCACTGAATATGAATTTTAAATTATTTAATTTAAAATTATAAAAGGATGAAAACAAATCTTGTAAAAATCATTTTTTCTTAAGAAAATATTGCCTGTAATATATATTATTCATAAAAGCAATTTAAATCTTCTCTAATTAAATAATGTCTTAGATTTATTGGGTTATTTAATTTTGATTTACGAGAGATTTTCGGTAAGACCGGGTCCTATTTTTCAAAAAATATTCGGTGATTTAAATTTTCAAAGAATTCTGATTTCAACTTAGTCAGTAAAAATGGTCTCGTTGAATTTTTCAAGTTTTCAGTAAATTAAATAAGGGGTTAAAACAACATGTAAAAATAATATTTTTAACAAGTTTTTCTAATGAAAAAAAATTCAAAAATAAGGGAATTCATATGTGAATAGGTCCTGAAAATTTAATTAAAATCTGAAAATTATTTGATTTTTGCAGGAATTTCCAAAATAATGTGTTTGTCACCGCAAAAGAAAGAGACTAAAATCTGCAATGGTAAATATTAATATAACCGCTGACGTAAGAAAATCAAATTTTTTAATCAAAATTTCGAATGTTCTAAAAAGCAGTAAACAATTTTATTAAATAATCAAAAAATACTTTGATCTTTCCTACTGTTAACATAACGATTTTGACGATAAAACTGTTTTCATGACGTTTCGAGCATGTTTACATCAGGGTAAGCTGATTTTTAAGCGTTTTCGTGGAGGTTTCTAAATTAAATTGTGGGAAAAATAAATAAAGATAGAAAGAAATAAAGAAAGAAAGAAAGAAAGAAAGAAACAATGTGAACGGGAAAGGTACAAATGCAATAAATTGCGGGAAAGATAACAAAAAAAAGTAGAAAAAATAAAAGACAAGGAGAGATGTAGAAATGCATCAAATTTTGTGGAAATAAAAAAAATAGAAAAAGACGTGGTAAAAACGTAGAAATGACTGAAATTATGAGAAAATAAAAAAAAGGAGAAAGAAAGAAAAAAAAGAAAACGAGAAAGGTAGAAATGCGTTGAATCATGTCGAAGTCAAAAAGAAAGAAAAAGAAAGAAAGAATAAAAGAAAGAAAGAAAGAAAATGAAAGAAAGAAAAATCATGAAATATTAAAATAGGTGATCGGAAGTGTCTATGATAAACAATAGTGTCGAATACAATAGTAGCTAAATATGCCGCCGTATACAAATTCTCCGTTTCCGTAATGCAGATGAACGTGATAAATCTATTTGATTGGATAATGTACGGAATAACATAAACAATACATTTCAACAACTCAGACATGTCGACATTAACATAAACATTTGTTTGAATAATGTTTAGAATAATGTGAATAATTTATCCCAGAAAAAGAAGAACGCAATTTGCGAACGACGAATTGTAGACATGGAAATCAAACAGGTACAAAAGTTCAAATATATTGAAAGTTGCATTATTTATATTATTTGGAATGAAATCTTCATCTTCATTGCCATATTGACAACGTTTCGGCCGTTGTACATTCCGGCCTTTATGTCATATTTCTCTGTCTATATCTCTGAGATGAGGTATTATGATTACTTGCATTATTTACATTATTCGGACTGTTATCCTCATTTTGATTGCCATATTCACAACGTTTCGGCCGTTGTACGCTCCAGCCTGTATCTCATATTTCTCTGTCTATATCACTGTCTATATCTCTGAGATGACGTATTATGATCACTTGCATTATTTACATTATTCGGACTGTTATCCTCATCTTCATTGCCATATTCACAACATTTCGGCCGTTGTACTCTCCAGCCTTTATGTCATATTTCTCTGTCTATATCTCTGAGATGAGGTATTATGATTACTTGCATTATTTACATTATTCGGACTGTTATCCTCATTTTGATTGCCATATTCACAACGTTTCGGCCGTTGTACGCTCCAGCCTGTATCTCATATTTCTCTGTCTATATCTCTGAGATGACGTATTATGATCACTTGAATTATTTACATTATTCGGACTGTTATCCTCATCTTCATTGCCATATTCACAATATTTCGGCCGTTGTACTCTCCAGCCTTTATGTCATATTTCTCTGTCTATATCTCTGAGATGAGGTATTATAATTACTTGCATTATTTACATTATTCGGACTGTTATCCTCATTTGGATTGCCATATTCACAACGTTTCGGCCATTGTACGCTCCAGCCTGTATCTCATATTTCTCTGTCTATATCTCTGAGATGACGTATTATGACCACTTGCATTATTTACATTATTCGGACGGTTATCCTCATCTTCATTGTCATATTCACAACGTTTCGTCCGTGGTTCTCTCCAGCCTGTATGTCATATTTCTCTGTCTATATCTCTGAGATGACGTATTATGATCACTTGAATTATTTACATTATTCGGACTGTTATCCTCATCTTCATTGCCATATTCACAACATTTCGGCCGTTGTACTCTCCAGCCTTTATGTCATATTTCTCTGTCTATATCTCTGAGATGAGGTATTATGATTACTTGCATTATTTACATTATTCGGACTGTTATCCTCATTTTGATTGCCATATTCACAACGTTTCGGCCATTGTACGCTCCAGCCTGTATCTCATATTTCTCTGTCTATATCTCTGAGATGACGTATTATGATCACTTGAATTATTTACATTATTCGGACTGTTATCCTCATCTTCATTGCCATATTCACAACGTTTCGGCCGTTGTACTCTCCAGCCTTTATGTCATATTTCTCTGTCTATATCTCTGAGATGAGGTATTATGATTACTTGCATTATTTACATTATTCGGACTGTTATCCTCATTTTGATTGCCATATTCACAACGTTTCGGCCATTGTACGCTCCAGCCTGTATCTCATATTTCTCTGTCTATATCTCTGAGATGACGTATTATGATCACTTGAATTATTTACATTATTCGGACTGTTATCCTCATCTTCATTGCCATATTCACAATATTTCGGCCGTTGTACTCTCCAGCCTTTATGTCATATTTCTCTGTCTATATCTCTGAGATGAGGTATTATAATTACTTGCATTATTTACATTATTCGGACTGTTATCCTCATTTGGATTGCCATATTCACAACGTTTCGGCCATTGTACGCTCCAGCCTATATCTCATATTTCTCTGTCTATATCTCTGAGATGACGTATTATGACCACTTGCATTATTTACATTATTGGGACGGTTATCCTCATCTTCATTGTCATATTCACAACGTTTCGTCCGTGGTTCTCTCCAGCCTGTATGTCCTATTTCTCTGCCTATATCTCTGAGATGAGTTATTGTTGCTTACTTGCATTATTTACATTATTCGGACTGTTATCCTCATCTTCTTTTCCATATTTACAATATTTCTGCCGATGTATGCTCCGGCCTTCTTCGGGTGATTGTAATTTCGAACTAAACACTTTAGCTCATCCACCCGAGTAGATTGTTCTAGTTCCACGTACCTTGTCTCTTCTGGGTGTCTCAGTTATTTAGGTTTGAACTAAACTCTCTGAGGTTGTTTTTTTCTTCATCGCTACTGTGGCCTGGTATTGAACTTTCAATTATTTGGGTCGAGTCATTGGAGAGTTTATTTAAACGGAAAAATTGAGAAATCCGGAAGAGGCATGGCACGTGGAAGTAGAATAATCTATGGATGAAATACATTTTTCGATTCTGAATTTCAATCTAGCCGCAGCAAACTACTACAATGTTCAAGTATATGGGAAGTTGCCATATTCACATTATTCGGACTGTTATCCTCATTACCATATTCACAACGTTCCGGCCGTTGTACACTCCGGCCTTCTTCAGGTGATTGGAATTTCGAAATGATCCGTTTATTTCGTTCACCGGGGTGGATTGCTCTAGTTTCATGTTCCGTGCCTCTTCTGGATGTCTCGGTTATTTCCCTTTAACTCAACTCTCCTTGTTTTTTGCTTCATCACTGCTGTGGCCTGGTATTGAATTTAGTCACTGGATCTAACCAACGTCTTTATCCCCTGGGCCATGTGTCCTTGAGAACATCTGTCTATGGATTTTTTGCGCTTATAAACCTAATGTTTCAGTAGCTACTTTTTACTCGTTCTCACATTGTAATTTTTATTATTACTATTGTATTTTTAACAGAGTTTCGAGTCCGCATCATGTTAATAATGCTAGTATTCATAACATCTCATCTCAGAGATATACATAGATATGGAAAACGAACAATGCGACGCCGAAATCTGAAGACGAATTGGGATAGTTGAAAATGCCTTCCAAAAACTAAGCAAAGTATTACGAAAGTGAAAGGAAATCGTTAGAAACCACCAAAAGAAAACTGGATTGTCATGTTGAGTAACTGGATGGTGAACAAGATTTAGGAGTGATAACGAATATACAAGATTTATGAATAGCTACAAATTACAGGGGACTGTGGAGCGCCATAATTATC
>OZ038514.1:58481797-58484297 GCA_964036315.1 Acanthosepion esculentum | reverse complement strand
TTGAGACCATTGTCGTAAGAATCAATGAAGAACCTTTTCATTCATTCAGCTAGAAAGAGAATCATTTTGTTTCAGCCACTATGTCTTCCCAAATGAGCAATACTGAAAGTACAAAAGACCATTCAGGCCTTCGGTAATGGGACCAACATTTATACTTTGGCTTTCATCTTCAAAGTCCATTCAAGAAGCATCAAGAGAATGGCGAAAAGGGGAACAGTAGAGAGTAAACTGGATAAGGAGATTCACAACAGGAATAGGAGTCATCATTTCAACTGAGATCTAAAGAAATCAATTAGAAAAGATCCAACTCAATTCATAAGACGTTTCACACGTGAGAGAGGAGTTTCAGCTATGACAGTCCAAAGAGCAGTGTAAAAAAGACTTGAAAAGGAAAGTATACGTGAAACGTGTGAGACAACTTGTTACTCCAGGACAGAACATTAGAAGGTTAGAGAGGGTGAAGATCATCTTTAATAAGGTGGAAAATGATCCTGGAATAATATATATATTTGAACTTTATTTCAATCATTCATGAACTTCCGATCCTTAGCCATGATTAATTAATGATGAACATGCCATATGTGTTTATGATCGATTTCATCACGATTCTTCAGTTAAGCATGAAGTGTAATTATACATACTTATTGCTCGAAGTAGAATCGGATAGTCTCATGAAAACCTCGGAGAATTTAAGGAAGAATTCTTTAATTATATCTCCGATATAACAGTTCAAAGATTAATCTAAAATTTGCACAATTTTGCTGACGCACGACCCGAAAAAATGAGATAAAGTCTCACTACAAATACCGAAGACGAACAATGAAATATTAAAAGAACATGAGGAAATTTTATTCCTATAAAAACTGATTTATTTAATTTGCCAGAAGAAGTTCACGAGACCGGAAACACGTCTAGCAAAAATATGAAGAATATAATATATATACACTAAAACCAAAAACATTTGCGGTTTCTCTCTTTATATATATATATATATATATATATATATATATATATATATGAAGAAATATAGTCTTAAAGTGTGCTATATTCATGGGATAAAGTGCTCAATATCAGAGATAGAGCGTGTGTAAATATAAAAGTGAACATCGAAATCAATACTTGAGGCGACAGTCTGTTTCATGCTAGTGCAATCGTCAGGCAACTAGTGCTGTTATTTTTCTCGGCTATTTATATATAAGGGTCAGTGGTGCATTGTGGGTGTCTATTTTGGCGGTTACTTTTACCGGAAGTCGCTTATTTGTTTATTTATTTATTTATGTCAAATTATTTTGCTTGTTTTTTTAAAATTTTTTATCTTATATATTTATTTATTTATTTTTTATTTTGATCGGTGTTTTTTATTAACGTAGTAAAAACTTGTTTATATAGCTTATTGTTGGTAGTCTATTATGGCGGTCAATTACCGGAAGTCGTTTATTTGATTATTTTTTGGGTCAAATTGTTTTGCTTGTTTTTATTTATTTTTATTTTTATCTTATATATTTGTTTATTTGTCATTGATTAAAGCTATTTGTTGAATTTTGGTGTTGAATGTTGTGGTTTGTTCTGACTATTATTTTGGTGGAAACAGTTTTTAATTTATTTATTTGTGTTGATTATCTTTATTTGTTTTTTTCTAAATGGCTAGTTTATCGGTATCGGTTGTTAGTTTATTTATATATTTGGATGTATTTAGATCAATTTATTATACTTGTTGTTATATATTTGTTACACTGTATATTTTGTCTTTTTTATCGCTATATAAAAGTTATAACTATTTTCCGTGCGATTTTTTGTTTTGATTTTTATAGTTTAATTTTTTCTTCACACACACACGCAAACACACACACACACACACACACACACACACACACACACACACACACACTGGATCTAACTAACGTCTTTATCTACTGTGCCATGTGTCCTTGAGGACCCAAACAGTGTGAGTTCAATATCTGCTTAAGTCGGTGGAGAACTTCGAGAGGAGAATCAACAGGAGATAACAGACATCCATTAGACATGGCACGTGGAACTAGAACAGTCTACCCCAGTGAGCGAAATAAAACACACACACACACACACACACACATATATATATATATATATATATATATATATATATATATATATATATATATATATATATATATATATATATATACATGAAGAAATGTAGTTTTCTCTTTCGGATATTGGGCACTTAATCACATAAATATAGCAAACCTTAAAACTACATATATATATATATATATATATATATATATATATATATATATATATGTATTTATTGCAGGCCACTCGTATTGAAGGTTATCTGTCTATTAGGGTGGCTAGCCACTCCCTATTGCAAACGCTCGTTCAGGTACATTTGTGTTTGCTCAAACCCCCACAGAGACAACTTGAGGTTTATACGGCAACTATGTTGAGCAGACTTTAATTAAACTTTCTAGCGTGGTCAGCAATTTGAATAAGGCTATCACGCTCAAGCCCTCGGCCA
>OZ038514.1:58474297-58476797 GCA_964036315.1 Acanthosepion esculentum | reverse complement strand
TATATATATATATATATATATATATATATATATATATATATATATATATATATAAATAGCCATGCTGTTTCAACATCTCCGGTGCCTTATCAAGTGATGATGTTGAATGTAGAATAAATGGTTTTAAAAGTTTCAAATTAATTAACGATCCTTCGCTAGGGGTAAACGCTGTTACATAAGCTAGAATGACCAATCAAAATACAAGCACATGAGAATTCAAAAAAATTTGACAACGAAGCAAGGTTATCATCGATATTAAAAGATTTATGAAATTTGAAATTAAAATTAAAAGTAATATATATATATATATCTTGAATCAAGTTTCGCTCAATAATTTTGACAGGTTTTGTCTGCTTATTTCCAACAGGATCCGTTCATATTCTCGGATGAGATTTTTCTTGACGGTATTAAAAGAGAGGAAATTACCGTCTTGATGCATATCGTTTTATCAAGAGTACTTTCGACATTAACATCATGTCATCCACAGTGTAATGTATTGTTCATTCTTTCAAAGACAAAACTACTATGTTCATCTGAAAGTTATAAGTTATAAAGTGCCGCTAGTTTTTAATGTATGTTACACTCTAGGGTATGTCACTAATTATGATGTGTGAAAAGATATATATATATATATATATATATATATATATATATATATATATATATACATACATATGGGTGATAACTGATTATGATGTGTGAAGTGTTTTTGGATATATATATATATATATATATATATATATATATATATATATATATTATGCCATGCGGTTTATGTTACGCTCTAGGTAACTAATTTTGATGCGTGAAGAGTTTTATATATATATATATATATATATATATATATATATATATATATATATATATATATATGTCTATATTTCTGAGATGATGTATTATGTACATTATTTACATTTTCATCGTTGCACGCTCCGGCCTTCTACAGGCTGGAATGTCGAACTGAGCCCTTTATTTCGCTCACTGGAGTAGTTCTAGTTCCACGTGCCATGTCTAATGGATGTCAGTTATCTGTTATCTCCTGTTAACCTTTCCCTCTGAAATTTCTCCACTGCCTTAACTGCCTTATTGAACGCACACTCTTTGGGTCCTGTCACTGGATCGAACTAACGCCTTTATCCACTGTGCCATGTGTCCTTGAGGACATCTGTGTATGAATTTCTGGGTATTATAAACCTAATGTCTTCAGCAACCATTTTTACCAGTGCTCATATTGCAATTTTTGCTGTTATCATTCATGTTATTACCAGAGCTCATATTGCAACTTTGTTGTTATTATTGCTTTTCTCTGGAACTCCAACCACCTGAAGAAGGCCGAAACGTTGTAATAAATATGGCGACAAAGATGAGGGCAATAGTCCGAACAATGTAAATAATGTATATATATATATATATATATATATATATATATATATATATATATATAAAGAGAGAGAGAAAGAGAGAGATGAGGTAATAATGATGTGTGAAGAGTTCTTTATATATATATATATATATATATATATATATATATATATATATATATATATTATAATATTTTTTTAAAAATATGATTCCTTCGCTACATAAGAGTTCTCATGTTTCAAAAGCGGGAGCCGAGACCCCTAATATAATTTTTGAAATTAAGTTGAATTAAGGTGTCTGGTCAGGCTTCCTCGTCAAGCGAGAATTTGGGAATAAGCTATAATATCAGCTCTACTTCTGTATGGAGCAATGTCTTTTTAAAAATAAAAGCAAAAATACTAAGGAACTCCGGATTATTTGCCTAACGTGTCCTTTCCTATTTTTCTGCATACCTGCACACACACACACACACACACACACACACACACACACACACACACACACACACAGATATATATATATATATATATATATATATATATATAAAGAACTCTTCACACATCATTATTACCTATATATATATATATATATATATATATATATATATATGTATATATATATATATGCAGAAATATAGTCTTAAAGTGTGCTATATTTATGGGGCAAAGTGCTCAATATCAGAGATAGAGCGTGTGTAAATATAAAAGTGGACATGGAAGTCAGCACTTAGAGGCGACAGTCTGTTTCATGCTAGTGCAATCGTCAGGCCTGACGATTGCACTAGCATGAAACAGACTGTCGCCTCTAAGTGCTGACTTCCATGTCCACTTTTATATTTATATATATATATATATATATATATATATATATATATATATATATATATATATATATATATATATACATATATATATATATATTTAAATCTCTCTCTATATATAAAACTCTTCCAAAATAATTCTCTTCTTAATTATTTATATCAAAAATTGCCGGTTCTTTTTCTGTGGTTTCCTGATGGAAAAGCATATCAGTCAGGAAAGTTTCTGTCTTAAAGAGATCGATATCAAAATGTGAGATTAAAGCGTTAATCGAATCAACATGAATAAAATTGTCACTTAACTTATTGGTGTTATTTCAG
>OZ038514.1:58374297-58469297 GCA_964036315.1 Acanthosepion esculentum | reverse complement strand
GCTCGCTCACATATTCCGTGGTGGAACTCTACTGAGATTCTCTCTAAGAATAAAGCATGTGAATGTCGAAAGTTTATCCTTATAAGGAAACCGCTAATATTACCATTACTATTAGGGATGGGGAGAACAAAGAGTACACTTTGATTCCAGCCTGATTGCCAGTAATTGAAGAAAAAAATTCAACTCGAGTAGAACGACGCCCCTCAAAGCCGAATGTTTCCTTATAAGGAAGCCGCTAAAATTAGCATGAGAAAGGAGGAGAACATATAGAGAAAATAATGGCACGGTCATGATGTCACCGCTTGACACTAATACGAATATAAAACTTTGGAAGAAAACCTCCAACAGTACTTGAAAGAGCAATAACAATTAGTGGATTTGAGAAACCAATTTGCTTGAAAAATTGTTTTTATAGGAAGATTTTATAAATTTCGGTTGACAGTGGCACTGATGTTTGGATAATGAATACCGAATATTTACGAGGGTAGGTTAAAAAGTTCAGAGACTGCCTATGAAGGAGTGATGCTAGAGCCGTGACACCTAGCATTAACTTCAACTCTTCTTAACCTCATTTTTTTTCTGTCTAGTTAAGCTGATTCAAAGAAGACTGTTCAAAGAAGATTTGAAAATTTACTAACATCGACATTGTCGGAGTTAACTCCTCCTTAATTGTCGAAATATTTCACTAGGGCACGCACTCACTACAATATAATTACTGGGCGATTTCTTTGCTTGTTTCCTACTTTGCATTTCAGCGGACACATTTAAAAATGTGATCTCTCGCAAAGTTCCGCGTTTTCGTCCACTTGTGGGAAAACGCCTTGAAACACACATACACGTACGTATGAATTTTCACCAATATACAAACTCTTTGTGTTCACACACGAACACAATGTTGATGTCTTTGTCACTTGTAAATTTTCTGTTTAATACATATATTTGTTGATATATATATATATATATATATATATATATATATATATATATATATATATATATATATATATATATATATATATATCGGTTGTTGTTTGTTTTCTTTACATCTTCGGTTGGACTCAACTTGAGCCCGCCATATTCTTGTAGTTGGACCTTCTAGCAGGATATAAACGCACGTGTTCCTAATTCAACAACATTCAAACCCACACGGTCCTTTATAAATTCTTTTGGAAATGTACAAAATTTGGCATTATTAATTATTAGCAGAGAATAGTTGATTGGATGTTTTTGTTTTGTTAGTTTTTTCGTGGTATGCTAACTTTAGTGGATTATTTGAACACAATTTGACGGCATCAACTAAATATATTTTGAACGCAATTGTATGCCTTCAACTACAAAGAAAATTGCTGGTCATTTTGCTAAAAATATCTTGTTAATTCTACTGTAAAATATATTGTTGCTAATTCAACTAGCAATATATATTGTTGCTATTGTTTTCTATAAAAATGTAATTTTATACTTTCATAGTTTTTTTTTTGTCTTGTTTGGGAGGTTCATTATTTCGCCATTGCGGGAAACATGACAGGTGTTGCCATTCAAGGTCTTGCAACAGCCAACACGCTGAAAAGGCTGATCGCATTCACTATCTCTGATGGATGACAGACGTTTAATTATAAATAAAATGCGCAAAGCTATAAGCATATATCGTGAGTGAGTTGACAGTATTCTGATACCTGATCAAAAGCTTGCCACTCTGGTCATATCATGGGAAAATCTGACGTTGTTTAAGTATTCATCCCACCTAATCAGCATTAAAGAAGACCAGGGTCGTTTCATATGAAGGGAACGTGATGACCTCTGTTTGATTTTTTATTTGGAATTCATAAGATATTCAGTTTATTTTCAAAAAGGCCACAGCATCAATAGAGAGCACAATGCCAACTTGCAGAGGAGGTACTATGCCAACTGGCTGAGGGGGTACTATACCGACTTTCTGAGGAGGTACTATGCCAACTTTCTTAGGCGGTATTATGCCAACTTTCTGAGGAGGTACTATGCCAACTTGCTGAGGATGTACTAGGCCAACTTTCTGAGGAGGTACTATGCCAACTTTCTGAGGAGGTACTATGCCAACTTTTTGAGGAGGTACTATACAAACTTGCTGAGGAGGTACTATGCCAACTTGCTGAGGATGTACTATACCAACTTGCTGAGGAGGTACTAGGCCAACTTTCTGAGGAGGTACTATGCCAACTTGCTGAGGAGGTACTATGCCAACTTGCTGAGGAGTTACTAGGCCAACTTTCTGAGGAGGTACTATACCAACTTGCTGAGGAGGTACTATGCCAACTTCCTGAGGAGGTACTATGCCAACTTGCTGAGTAGGTACTAGGCCAACTTTCTGAGGAGGTACTATACCAACTTGCTGAGGAGGTACTAGGCCAACTTTCTGAGGAGGTACTATGCCAACTTGCTGAGGAGGTACTATGCCAACTTGCTGAGGAGGTACTATACAAACTTTCTGAGGAGGTACTATGCCAACTTTCTGAGGAGGTACTATACAAACTTTCTGAGGAGGTACTATGCCAACTTTCTGAGGAGGTACTATGCCAAATTTCTGAGGAGGTACTATGCCAACTTGCTGAGGAGGTACTTTGCCAACTTGCTGAGGATGTACTAGGCCAACTTTCTGAGGAGGTACTATACAAACTTTCTGAGGAGGTACTATGTCAACTTGCTGAGGAGGTACTATGCCAACTTGCTGAGGAGGTACTATGCCAACTTGCTGAGGAGGTACTAGGCCAACTTTCTGAGGAGGTACTATACAAACTTTCTGAGGAGGTACTATGCCAACTTTCTGAGGAGGTACTATGCCAACTTTCTGAGGAGGTACTATGCCAACTTGCTGAGGAGGTACTATGCCAACTTGCTGAGGATGTACTAGGCCAACTTTCTGAGGAGGTACTATACAAACTTTCTGAGGAGGTACTATGCCAACTTGCTGAGGAGGTACTATGCCAACTTGCTGAGGAGGTACTATGCCAAATTGCTGAGGAGGTACTAGGCCAACTTTCTGAGGAGGTACTATACAAACTTTCTGAGGAGGTACTATGCCAACTTTCTGAGGAGGTAATATGCCAACTTTCTGAGGAGGTACTATGCCAACTTGCTGAGGAGGTACTATGCCAACTTTCTGAGGAGGTACTATACAAACTTTCTGAGGAGGTACTATGCCAACTTAATGAGGATGTACTAGGACATCTTTCTGAGGAGGTACTATAAAAACCTGCTGAGGAGGTACTATGCCAAATTTCTTAGGCGGTACTATGACAACTTGCTGAGGAGGTACTATACCAACTTGCTGAGGAGGTACTAGGCCAACTTTCTGAGGAGTTACTATGCCAACTTGCTGAGGAGGTACTATGCCAACTTGCTGAGGAGGTACTAGGCCAACTTTCTGAGGAGGTACTATACAAACTTTCTGAGGAGGTACTATGCCAACTTTCTGAGGAGGTACTATGCCAACTTTCTGAGGAGGTACTATGCCAACTTGCTGAGGAAGTACTATGCCAACTTGCTGAGGATATACTAGGCCAAATTTCTGAGGAGGTACTATGCAAACTTTCTGAGGAGGTACTATGCCACCTTGCTGAGGAGGTACTATGCCAACTTGCTGAGGAGGTACTATGCCAACTTGCTGAGGAGGTACTAGGCCACCTTTCTGAGGAGATACTCTACAAACTTTCTGAGGTAGTAATATGCCAACTTTCTGAGGAGGTACTATGCCAACTTTCTGAGGAGGTACTATACCAACTTGCTGAGGAGGTACTAGGCCAACTTTCTGAGGAGGTACTATGACAACTTGCTGAAGAGGTACTATGCCAACTTGCTGAGGAGGTACTATGCCAACTTGCTGAGGAGGTACTAGGCCAACTTTCTGAGGAGATACTATACAAACTTTCTGAGGAGGTATTATGCCAAATTTCTGAGGAGGTACTATGCCAACTTTCTGAGGAGGTACTATGCCATCTTGCTGAGGAGGTACTATGCCAACTTGCTGAGGATTTACTAGGCCAAATTTCTGAGGAGGTACAATGCCAACTTGCTGAGGAGGTACTAGGCCAACTTTCTGAGGAGGTACTATGCAAACTTTCTGAGGAGGTACTATGCCAACTTTCTGAGGAGGTACTATGCCAACTTTCTGAGGAGGTACTATGCCAACTTGCTGAGGAGGTACTATACCAACTTGATGAGGATGTACTAGGCCAATTTTCTGAGGAGGTACTATACAAACTTTCTGAGGAGGTAATATGCCAACTTGCTGAGGAGGTACTATGCCAACTTGCTGAGGAGGTACTATGCCAACTTGCTGAGGAGGTACTAGGACAACTTTCTGAGGAGGTACTATACAAATTTCTTAGGAGGTACTATGCCAACTTTCTGAGGAGGTACTATGCCAACTTTCTGAGGAGGTACTATGCCAACTTGCTGAGGAGGTACTATGCCAACTTTCTGAGGAGGTACTATACAAACTTTCTGAGGAGGTACTATGCCAACTTGCTGAGGATGTACTAGGCCAACTTTCTGAGGAGGTACAATGCCAACTTGCTGAGGAGGTACTATGCCAACTTGCTGAGGAGGTAATATGCCAACATGCTGAGGAGGTACTAGGCCAACTTTCTGAGGAGGTACTATACAAACTTTCTGAGGAGGTACTATGCCAACTTTCTGAGGAGGTACTATGCCAACTTTCTGAGGAGGTACTATGCCAACTTGCTGAGGAGGTACTATGCCAACTTGCTGAGGATGTAATAGGCCAACTTTCTGAGGAGGTAATATACAGCCTTTCTGAAGAGGTACTATGCCAACTTGCTGAGGAGGTACTAGGCCAACTTTCTGAGGAGGTACTATGCCTACTTGCTGAGGAGGTACTATGCCAACTTGCTGAGAAGGTACTATGCCAACTTGCTGAGGAGGTACTAGGCCAACTTTCTAAGGAGGTACTATACAAACTTTCTGAGGAGGTACTATGCCAACTTTCTGAGGAGGTACTATGCCAACTTTCTGAGGTGGTACTATGCCAACTTGCTGAGGAGGTACTATGCCAACTTTCTGAGGAGGTAATATACAAACTTTCTGAGGAGGTACTAGGCCAACTTTCTGAGGAGGTCCTATGCGTACTTGCTGAGGAGGTACTATGCCAACTTGCTGAGGAGGTAATATGCCAACTTGCTGAGGAGGTACTATGCCAACTTGCTGAGGAGGTACTATGCCAACTTGCTGAGGAGGTACTATACAAACTTTCTGAGGAGGTACTATGCCAACTTTCTGAGGAGGTACTATGCCAACTTTCTGATGAGGTACTATGCAAACTTGCTGAGGAGGTACTATGCCAACTTGCTGAGGATGTACTAGGCCAACTTTCTGAGGAGGTACTATACAAACTTTCTGAGGAGGTACTATGCCAACTTTCTGAGGAGGTACTAGGCCAACTTTCTGAGGAGGTACTATGCCAACTTGCTGAGGAGGTACAAGGCCAACTTTCTGAGGAGGTACTATACAAACTTTCTGAGGAGGTACTATGCCAACTTTCTGAGGAGGTACTATGCCAACTTTCTGAGGAGGTACTATGCCAACTTGCTGAGGAGGTACTATGCCAACTTGCTGAGGATGTACTAGGCCAACGTTCTGAGGAGGTACTATACAAACTTTCTGAGGAGGTACTATGCCAACTTGCTGAGGAGGTACTATGCCAACTTGCTGAGGAGGTACTATGCCAACTTGCTGAGGAGGTACTAGGCCAACTTTCTGAGGAGGTACTATACAAACTTTCTGAGGAGGTACTATGCCAACTTTCTGAGGAGGGACTATGCCAACTTTCTGAGGAGGTGCTATGCCAACTTGCTGAGGAGGTACTATGCCAACTTGCTGAGGAGGTACTATGCCAACTTGCTGAGGAGGTACTAGGCCAAATTTCTGAGGAGGTACTATACAAACTTTCTGAGGAGGTACTATGCCAACTTTCTGAGGAGGTACTATGCCAACTTTCTGAGGAGGTACTATGCCAACTTGCTGAGGAGGTACTATGCCAACTTGCTGAGGAGGTACTATGCCAACTTTCTGAGGAGGTACTATACAAACTTTCTGAGGAGGTACTAGGCCAACTTTCTGAGCAGGTACTATACAAACTTTCTGAGGAGGTACTATGCCAACTTTCTGAGGAGGTACTAGGCCAACTTTCTGAGGAGGTACTATGCCAACTTGCTGAGGAGGTACTAGGCCAACTTTCTGAGGAGGTACTATACAAACTTTCTGAGGAGGTACTATGCCAACTTTCTGAGGAGGTCCTATGCGTACTTGCTGAGGAGGTACTATGCCAACTTGCTGAGGAGGTAATATGCCAACTTGCTGAGGAGGTAGTATGCCAACTTGCTGAGGAGGTATTATGCCAACTTGCTGAGGAGGTACTATACAAACTTTCTGAGGAGGTACTATGCCAACTTTCTGAGGAGGTACTATGCCAACTTTCTGATGAGGTACTATGCAAACTTGCTGAGGAGGTACTATGCCAACTTGCTGAGGATGTACTAGGCCAACTTTCTGAGCAGGTACTATACAAACTTTCTGAGGAGGTACTATGCCAACTTTCTGAGGAGGTACTAGGCCAACTTTCTGAGGAGGTACTATGCCAACTTGCTGAGGAGGTACTAGGCCAACTTTCTGAGGAGGTACTATACAAACTTTCTGAGGAGGTACTATGCCAACTTTCTGAGGAGGTACTATGCCAAATTTCTGAGGAGGTACTATGCCAACTTGCTGAGGAGGTACTATGCCAACTTGCTGAGGATGTACTTGGCCAACTTTCTGAGGAGGTACTACACAAACTTTCTGAGGAGGTACTATGCCAACTTGCTGAGGAGGTACTATGCCAACTTGCTGAGGAGGTACTATGCCAACTTTCTGAGGAGGTACTATACAAACTTTCTGAGGAGGTACTATGCCAACTTTCTGAGGAGGGACTATGCCAACTTTCTGAGGAGGTGCTATGCCAACTTGCTGAGGAGGTACTATGCCAACTTGCTGAGGAGGTACTATGACAACTTGCTGAGGAGGTACTAGGCCAAATTTCTGAGGAGGTACTATACAAACTTTCTGAGGAGGTACTATGCCAACTTTCTGAGGAGGTACTATGCCAACTTTCTGAGGAGGTACTATGCCAACTTGCTGAGGAGGTACTATGCCAACTTGCTGAGGAGGTACTATGCTAACTTTCTGAGGAGGTACTATACAAACTTTCTGAGGAGGTACTATGCCAACTTGCTGAGGATGTACAAGGACAACTTTCTGAGGAGGTACTATAAAAACCTGCTGAGGAGGTACTATGCCAAATTTCTTAGGCGGTACTATGCCAACTTGCTGAGGAGGTACTATACCAACTTGCTGAGGAGGTACTATGCCAACTTGCTGAGGAGGTACTATGCCAACTTGCTGAGGAGGTACTAGGCCAACTTTCTGAGGAGGTACTATACAAACTTTCTGAGGAGGTACTATACAAACTTGCTGAGGAGGTACTATGCCAACTTTCTGAGGAGGTAATATACAAACTTTCTGAGGAGGTACTAGGCCAACTTTCTGAGGAGGTACTATGCGTACTTGCTGAGGAGGTACTATGCCAACTTGCTGAGGAGGTACTATGCCAACTTGCTGAGGAGGTACTATGCCAACGTTCTGAGGAGGTACTAGGCCAACTTTCTGAGGAGGTACTATGCCAACTTGCTGAGTAGGTACTAGGCCAACTTGCTGAGGAAGTACTATGCCAACTTGCTGAGGATGTACTAGGCCAACTTTCTGAGAAGGTACTATACAACCTTTCTGAGGAGGTACTATGCCAACTTGCTGAGGAGGTACTAGGCCAACTTTCTGAGGAGGTACTATGCCTACTTGCTGAGGAGGTACTATGCCAACTTGCTGAGAAGGTACTATGCCAACTTGCTGAGGAGGTACTAGTCCAACTTTCTAAGGAGGTACTATACAAACTTTCTGAGGAGGTACTATGCCAACTTTCTGAGGAGGTACTATGCCAACTTTCTGAGGAGGTACTATGCCAACTTGCTGAGGAGGTACTATGCCAACTTTCTGAGGAGGTAATATACAAACTTTCTGAGGAGGTACTAGGCCAACTTTCTGAGGAGGTACTATGCGTACTTGCTGAGGAGGTACTATGCCAACTTGCTGAGGAGGTACTATGCCAACTTGCTGAGGAAGTACTATGCCAACTTGCTGAGGAGGTACTATGCCAACTTGCTGAGGAGGTACTATACAAACTTTCTGAGGATGTACTATGCCAACTTTCTGAGGAGGTACTATCCCAACTTTCTGAGGAGGTACTATGCAAACTTGCTGAGGAGGTACTATGCCACCTTGCTGAGGATGTACTAGGCCAACTTTCTGAGGAGGTACTATACAAACTTTCTGAGGAGGTACTATGCCAACTTTCTGAGGAGGTATTATACAAACTTTCTGAGGAGGTAATAGGCCAACTTGCTGAGGAGGTAATATGCCAACTTGCTGAGGAGGTACTAGGCCAACTTTCTGAGGAGTTACTATGCCAACTTGCTGAGTAGGTACTATGCCAACTTGCTGAGGAGGTACTATGCCAACTTGCTGAGGAGGTACTAGGCCAACTTTCTGAGGAGGTACTATACAAACTTTCTGAGGATGTAATATACAAACTTTCTGAGGATATACTATGCCAACTTGCTGAGGAGGTACTATGCCAACTTGCTGCGGAGGTACTATGCCAACTTGCTGAGGAGGTAATAGGCCAACTTTCTGAGGAGGTACTATACCAACTTGCTGAGGAGGTACTAGGCCAACTTTCTGAGGAGTTACTATGCCAACTTGCTGAGGAGGTACTATGCGAACTTGCTGAGGAGGTACTATGCCAACTTGCTGAGGAGGTACTATACCAACTTGCTGAGGAGGTACTAGGCAAACTTTCTGAGGAGGTACTATGACAACTTGCTGAAGAGGTACTATGCCAACTTGCTGAGGAGGTACTATGCCAACTTGCTGATGAGGTACTAGGCCAACTTTCTGAGGAGGTACTATACAAACTTTCTGAGGAGGTATTATGCCAACTTTCTGAGGAGGTACTATGCCAACTTTCTGAGGAGGTACTAAGCCATCTTGCTGAGGAGGTACTATGCCAACTTGCTGAGCATTTACTAGGCCAACTTTCTGAGGAGTTACTATGCCAACTTGCTGAGGATGTACTAGGCCAACTTTCTGAGGAGGTACTATACAAACTTTCTGAGGAGGTACTATGCCAACTTGCTGAGGAGGTACTAGGCCAACTTTCTGAGGAGGTACAATGCCAACTTGCTGAGGAGGGACTAGGCCAACTTTCTGAGGAGGTACTATACAAACTTTCTGAGGAGGTACTATGCCAACTTTCTGAGGAGGTACTATGCCAACTTTCTGAGGAGGTACTAAGCCATCTTGCTGAGGAGGTACTATGCCAACTTGCTGAGCATTTACTAGGCCAACTTTCTGAGGAGGTACTATACAAACTTTCTGAGGAGGTACTAGGCCAACTTTCTGAGGAGGTACTATACAAACTTTCTGAGGAGGTACTATGCCAACTTTCTGAGGAGGTACTATGCCAACTTGCTGAGGAGGTACTATGCCAACTTGCTGCGGAGGTACTATGCCAACTTGCTGAGGAGGTAATAGGCCAACTTTCTGAGGAGGTACTATACCAACTTGCTGAGGAGGTACTAGGCCAACTTTCTGAGGAGTTACTATGCCAACTTGCTGAGGAGGTACTATGCCAACTTGCTGAGGAGGTACTATGCCAACTTGCTGAGGAGGTACTAGGCCAACTTTCTGAGGAGGTACTATACAAACTTTCTGAGGATGTAATATACAAACTTTCTGAGGATATACTATGCCAACTTTCTGAGGAGGTACTATACAAACTTTCTGAGGAGGTACTATGCCAACTTGCTGAGGAGGTACTATGCCAACTTGCTGAGGAGGTACTATGCCAACTTGCTGATGAGGTACTAGACCACCTTTCTGAGGAGGTACTCTACAAACTTTCTGAGCTGGTACTATGCCAAATTTCTGAGGAGGTACTATGCCAACTTTCTGAGGAGGTACTATACCAACTTGCTGAGGAGGTACTAGGCAAACTTTCTGAGGAGGTACTATGACAACTTGCTGAAGAGGTACTATGCCAACTTGCTGAGGAGGTACTATGCCAACTTGCTGATGAGGTACTAGGCCAACTTTCTGAGGAGGTACTATACAAACTTTCTGAGGAGGTATTATGCCAACTTTCTGAGGAGGTACTATGCCAACTTTCTGAGGAGGTACTAAGCCATCTTGCTGAGGAGGTACTATGCCAACTTGCTGAGCATTTACTAGGCCAACTTTCTGAGGAGTTACTATGCCAACTTGCTGAGGATGTACTAGGCCAACTTTCTGAGGAGGTACTATACAAACTTTCTGAGGAGGTACTATGCCAACTTGCTGAGGAGGTACTAGGCCAACTTTCTGAGGAGGTACAATGCCAACTTGCTGAGGAGGGACTAGGCCAACTTTCTGAGGAGGTACTATACAAACTTTCTGAGGAGGTACTATGCCAACTTTCTGAGGAGGTACTATGCCAACTTCCTGAGGAGGTACTATGCCAACTTGCTGCGGATGTACTAGGCCAACTTTCTGAGGAGGGACTATACAAACTTTCTGAGGAGGTACTATGCCAACTTGCTGAGGAGGTACTATGCCAAATTGCTGAGGAGGTACTATGCCAACTTGCTGAGGAGGTACAAGGCCAACTTTCTGAGGAGGTACTATACAAATTTCTGAGGAGGTACTATGCCAACTTTCTGAGGAGGTACTATGCCAACTTTCTGAGGAGGTACTATGCCAACTTTCTGAGGAGGTACTATGCCAACTTGCTGAGGAGGTACTATGCCAACTTGCTGAGGATATACTAGGACAACTTTCTGAGGAGGTACTATACAAACTTTCTGAGGAGGTACTATGCCAAATTGCTGAGGAGGTACTATGCCAACTTGCTGAGGAGGCACTATGCCAACTTGCTGAGGAGGTACTAGTCCACCTTTCTGAGGAGGTACTCTACAAACTTTCTGAGCTGGTACTATGCCAACTTTCTGAGGAGGTAATATGCCAACTTTCTGAGGAGGTACTATACCAACTTGCTGAGGAGGTACTAGGCCAACTTTCTGAGGAGGTACTATGACAACTTGCTGAAGAGGTACTATGCCAAATTGCTGAGGAGGTACTATGCCAACTTGCTGATGAGGTACTAGGCCAACTTTCTGAGGAGGTACTCTACAAACTTTCTGAGGAGGTATTATGCCAACTTTCTGAGGAGGTACTATGCCAACTTTCTGAGGAGGTACTATGCCATCTTGCTGAGGAGGTACTATGCCAACTTGCTGAGGATTTACTAGGCCAACTTTCTGAGGAGGTACTATGCCAACTTGCTGAGGATGTACTAGGCCAACTTTCTGAGGAGGTACTATACAAACTTTCTGAGGAGGTACTATGCCAACTTTCTGAGGAGGTACTATGCCAACTTTCTGAGGAGGTACTATGCCAACTTGCTGAGGAGGTACTATGCCAACTTGCTGAGGAGGTACTAGGCCAACTTTCTGAGGAGGTACTATACAAATTTCTGAGGAGGTACTATGCCAACTTTCTGAGGAGGTACTATGCCAACTTTCTGAGGAGGTACTATGCCAACTTGCTGAGGAGGTACTATGCCAACTTTCTGAGGAGGTACTATGCCAACTTGCTGAGGAGGTACTATACCAACTTGCTGAGGATGTACTAGGCCAACTTTCTGAGGAGGTACTATGCCAACTTCCTGAAGAGGTACTATGCCAACTTGATGAGGAGGTAATATGCCAACTTGCTGAGGAGGTACTATATAAACTTTCTGAGGAGGTACTATGCCAACTTGCTGAGGAGGTACTATGCCAACTTGCTGAGGAGGTACTTTGCCAACTTGCTGAGGAGGTACTAGGCCAACTTTCTGAGGAGGTACTATGCCAACTTTCTGAGGAGGTACTATGCCAACTTGCTGAGGAGGTACTATGCCAACTTGCTGAGGAGGTACTATGCCAACTATCTGAGGAGGTAATATACAAACTTTCTGAGGAGGTACTATGCCAACTTGCAGAGGATGTACTAGGAAAACTTTCTGAGGAGGTACTATGAAAACCTGCTGAGGAGGTACTATGCCAAATTTCTTAGGCGGTACTATGCCAACTTGCTGAGGAGGTAATATACCAACTTGCTGAGGAGGTACTAGGCCAACTTACTGAGGAGTTACTATGCCAACTTGCTGAGGAGGTACTATGCCAACTTGCTGAGGAGGTACTATTCGAACTTGCTGAGGAGGTACTAGGCCAACTTTCTGAGGAGTTACTATACAAACTTTCTGAGGAGGCACTATGCCAACTTTCTGAGGAGGTACTATGCCAACTTGCTGAGGAGGTACTATGCCAACTTGCTGAGGATATACTAGGCCAACTTTCTGAGGAGGTACTATACAAACTTTCTGAGGAGGTACTATGCCAACTTACTGAGGAGGTACTATGCCAACTTGCTGAGGAGGTACTATGCCAACTTGCTGAGGAGGTACTAGGCCACCTTTCTGAGGAGGTACTCTACAAACTTTCTGTGCTGGTACTATGCCAACTTTCTGAGGAGGTACTATGCCAACTTTCTGAGGAGGTACTATACCAACTTGCTGAGGAGGTACTAGGCCAACTTTCTGAGGAGGTACTATGACAACTTGCTGAAGAGGTACTATGCCAACTTGCTGAGGAGGTACTATGCCAACTTGCTGAGGAGGTACTAGGCCAACTTTCTGAGGAGGTACTATACAAACTTGCTGAGGATTTACTAGGCCAACTTTCAGAGGAGGTACTATGCCAACTTGCTGAGGATGTACTAGGCCAACTTTCTGAGGAGGTAATATACAAACTTTCTGAGGAGGTATTATGCCAACTTTCTGAGGAGGTACTATGCCAACTTGCTGAGGAGGTACTATGCCATCTTGCTGAGGAGGTACTATACCAACTTGCTGAGGATTTACTAGGCCAACTTTCAGAGGAGGTACTATGCCAACTTGCTGAGGATGTACTAGGCCAACTTTCTGAGGAGGTAATATACAAACTTTCTGAGGAGGTATTATGCCAACTTTCTGAGGAGGTACTATGCCAACTTGCTGAGGAGGTACTATGCCATCTTGCTGAGGAGGTAATATACCAACTTGCTGAGGATTTACTAGGCCAACTTGCTGAGGAGGTACTATGCCAACTTGCTGAGGAGGTACTATGCCAACTTTCTGAGGAGGTAATATACAAACTTTCTGAGGAGGTACTATGCCAACTTGCAGAGGATGTACTAGGAAAACTTTCTGAGGAGGTACTATAAAAACCTGCTGAGAATGTACTATGCCAAATTTCTTAGGCGGTACTATGCCAACTTGCTGAGGAGGTAATATACCAACTTGCTGAGGAGTTACTAGGCCAACTTTCTGAGGAGTTACTATGCCAACTTGCTGAGGAGGTACTATGCCAACTTGCTGAGGAGGTACTATTCCAACTTGCTGAGGAGGTACTATGCCACCTTTCTGAGGAGGTACTCTACAAACTTTCTGTGCTGGTACTATGCCAACTTTCTGAGGAGGTACTATGCCAACTTTCTGAGGAGGTACTATACCAACTTGCTGAGGAGGTACTAGGCCAACTTTCTGAGGAGGTACTATGACAACTTGCTGAAGAGGTACTATGCCAACTTGCTGAGGAGGTACTATGCCAACTTGCTGAGGAGGTACTAGGCCAACTTTCTGAGGAGGTACTATACAAACTTGCTGAGGATTTACTAGGCCAACTTTCAGAGGAGGTACTATGCCAACTTGCTGAGGATGTACTAGGCCAACTTTCTGAGGAGGTAATATACAAACTTTCTGAGGAGGTATTATGCCAACTTTCTGAGGAGGTACTATGCCAACTTGCTGAGGAGGTACTATGCCATCTTGCTGAGGAGGTACTATACCAACTTGCTGAGGATTTACTAGGCCAACTTTCAGAGGAGGTACTATGCCAACTTGCTGAGGATGTACTAGGCCAACTTTCTGAGGAGGTAATATACAAACTTTCTGAGGAGGTATTATGCCAACTTTCTGAGGAGGTACTATGCCAACTTGCTGAGGAGGTACTATGCCATCTTGCTGAGGAGGTAATATACCAACTTGCTGAGGATTTACTAGGCCAACTTGCTGAGGAGGTACTATGCCAACTTGCTGAGGAGGTACTATGCCAACTTTCTGAGGAGGTAATATACAAACTTTCTGAGGAGGTACTATGCCAACTTGCAGAGGATGTACTAGGAAAACTTTCTGAGGAGGTACTATAAAAACCTGCTGAGAATGTACTATGCCAAATTTCTTAGGCGGTACTATGCCAACTTGCTGAGGAGGTAATATACCAACTTGCTGAGGAGTTACTAGGCCAACTTTCTGAGGAGTTACTATGCCAACTTGCTGAGGAGGTACTATGCCAACTTGCTGAGGAGGTACTATTCCAACTTGCTGAGGAGGTACTAGGCCAACTTTCTGAGGAGTTACTATACAAACTTTCTGAGGAGGCACTATGCCAACTTTCTGAGGAGGTACTATGCCAACTTGCTGAGGAGGTACTATGCCAACTTGCTGAGGATATACTAGGCCAACTTTCTGAGGAGGTACTATACAAACTTTCTGAGGAGGTACTATGCCAACTTGCTGAGGAGGTACTATGCCAACTTGCTGAGGAGGTACTATGCCAACTTGCTGAGGAGGTACTAGGCCACCTTTCTGAGGAGGTACTCTACAAACTTTCTGAGCTGGTACTATGCCAACTTTCTGAGGAGGTACTATGCCAACTTTCTGAGGAGGTACTATACCAACTTGCTGAGGAGGTACTAGGCCAACTTTCTGAGGAGGTACTATGACAACTTGCTGAAGAGGTACTATGCCAACTTGCTGAGGAGGTACTATGCCAACTTGCTGAGGAGGTACTAGGCCAACTTTCTGAGGAGGTACTATACAAACTTTCTGAGGAGGTATTATGCCAACTTTCTGAGGAGGTACTATGCCAACTTGCTGAGGAGGTACTATGCCATCTTGCTGAGGAGGTACTATACCAACTTGCTGAGGATTTACTAGGCCAACTTTCAGAGGAGGTACTATGCCAACTTGCTGAGGATGTACTAGGCCAACTTTCTGAGGAGGTACTATACAAACTTTCTGAGGAGGTACTATGCCAACTTTCTGAGGAGGTACTATGCCAACTTTCTGAGGAGGTACTCTGCCAACTTGCTGAGGAGGTACAATGCCAACTTGCAGAGGAGGTACTAGGCCAACTTTCTGAGGAGTTACTATACAAAATTTCTGAGGAGGTACTATGCCAACTTTCTGAGGAGGTACTATGCCAACTTGCTGAGGAGGTACTATGCCAACTTGCTGAGGAGGTACTAGGCCAAATTTCTGAGGAGGTACTATACAAATTTCTGAGGAGGTACTATGCCAACTTTCTGAGGAGGTACTATGCCAACTTTCTGAGGAGGTACTATGCCAACTAGCTGAGGAGGTACTATGCCAACTTTCTGAGGAGGTACTATAAAAACTTTCTGAGGAGGTACTATGCCAACTTGCTGAGGATGTATTAGGACAACTTTCTGAGGAGGTACTATAAAAACCTGCTGAGGAGGTACTATGCCAAATTTCTTAGGCGGTACTATGCCAACTTTCTGAGGAGGTACTATGCCAACTTGATGAGGAGGTACTATACCAACTTGCTGAGGATGTACTAGGCCAACTTTCTGAGGAGGTACTATGCCAACTTGCTGGGGAGGTACTATGCCAACTTGCTGAGGAGGTAATATGCCAACTTGCTGAGGAGGTACTAGGCCAACTTTCTGAGGAGGTACTATACAAACTTTCTGAGGAGGTACTATGCCAACTTTCTGAGGAGGTACTATGCCAACTTTCTGAGGAGGTACTATGCCAACTTGCTGAGGAGGTACTATGCCAACTTGCTGAGGATGTACTAGGCCAACTTTCTGAGGAGGTACTATACAACCTTTCTGAGGAGGTACTATGCCAACTTGCTGAGGAGGTACTAGGCCAACTTTCTGAGGAGGTACTATGCCAACTTGCTGAGGAGGTACTATGCCAACTTGCTGAGGAGGTACTATACAAACTTTCTGAGGAGGTACTATGCCAAATTTCTGAGGAGGTACTATGCCAACTTTCTGAGGAGGTACTATGCCAACTTGCTGAGGAGGTACTATGCCAACTTGCTGAGGATGTACTAGGCCAACTTTCTGAGGAGGTACTATGCCAACTTGCTGAGGAGGTACTATGCCAACTTGCTGAGGAGGTACTATGCCAACTTTCTGAGGAGGTACTATACAAACTTTCTGAGGAGGTACTATGCCAACTTGCTGAGGATGTATTAGGACAACTTTCTGAGGAGGTACTATAAAAACCTGCTGAGGAGGTACTATGCCAAATTTCTTAGGCGGTACTATGCCAACTTTCTGAGGAGGTACTATGCCAACTTGATGAGGAGGTACTATACCAACTTGCTGAGGATGTACTAGGCCAACTTTCTGAGGAGGTACTATGCCAACTTGCTGGGGAGGTACTATGCCAACTTGCTGAGGAGGTAATATGCCAACTTGCTGAGGAGGTACTAGGCCAACTTTCTGAGGAGGTACTATACAAACTTTCTGAGGAGGTACTATGCCAACTTTCTGAGGAGGTACTATGCCAACTTTCTGAGGAGATACTATGCCAACTTGCTGAGGAGGTACTATGCCAACTTGCTGAGGATGTACTAGGCCAACTTTCTGAGGAGGTACTATACAACCTTTCTGAGGAGGTACTATGCCAACTTGCTGAGGAGGTACTAGGCCAACTTTCTGAGGAGGTACTATGCCAACTTGCTGAGGAGGTACTATGCCAACTTGCTGAGGATGTACTATACAAACTTTCTGAGGAGGTACTATGCCAACTTTCTGAGTAGGTACTATGCCAACTTTTTGAGGAGGTACTATGCCAACTTGCTGAGGAGGTACTATGCCAACTTGCTGAGGATGTACTAGGCCAACTTTCTGAGGAGGTACTATGCCAACTTGCTGAGGAGGTACTATGCCAACTTGCTGAGGAGGTACTATGCAAACTTTCTGAGGAGGTACTATACAAACTTTCTGAGGAGGTACTATGCCAACTTGCTGAGGATGTACTAGGACAACTTTCTGAGGAGGTACTATAAAAACCTGCTGAGGAGGTACTATGCCAAATTTCTTAGGCGGTACTATGCCAACTTTCTGAGGAGGTACTATGCTAAAATGCTGAGGAGGTACTATACCAACTTGCTGAGGTGGTACTAGGCCAAATTTCTGAGGAGGTACTATCCCAACTTGCTGAGGAGGTACTATGCCAACTTGCTGAGGAGGTAATATGCCAACTTGGTGAGGAGGTACTAGGCCAACTTTCTGAGGAGGTACTATACAAACTTTCTGAGGAGGTGCTATGCCAACTTTCTGAGGAGGTACTATGCCAAATTTCTGAGGAGGTATTATGCCAACTTGCTGAGGAGGTACTATGCCAACTTGCTGAGGATGTACTAGGCCAACTTGCTGAGGAGGTACTATGCCAACTTGCTGAGGAGGTACTATGCCAACTTGCTGAGGAGGTACTAGGCCAACTTTCTGAGGAGGTACTATACAAACTTTCTGAGGAGGTACTATACAAACTTTCTGAGGAGGTACTATGCCAACTTGCTGAGGAGGTACTATGCCAACTTGCTGAGGAGGTACTATGCCAACTTGCTGAGGATGTACTAGGCCAACTTTCTGAGGAGGTACTATACAAACTTTCTGAGGAGGTACTATGCCAACTTTCTGAGGAGGTACTATGCTAACTTTCTGAGGAGGTACTATGCCAACTTGCTGAGGAGTTACTATGCCAACTTTCTGAGAAGGTACTCTACCAACTTGCTGAGGAGGTACTCTACCAACTTGCTGAGGAGGTACTAGGCCAACTTTCTGAGGAGGTACTATGCCAACTTGCTGAGGAGGTACAATGCCAACTTGCTGAGGAGGTACTATGCTAACTTGCTGAGGATGTACTATGCCAACTTTCTGAGGAGGTACTATACAAACTTTCTCAGGAGGTACTATGCCAACTTTCTGAGGAGGTACTATGCCAACTTTCTGAGGAGGTACTATGCCAACTTGCTGAGGAGGTACTATGCCAACTTGCTGAGTATGTACTAGGTCAACTTTCTGAGGAGGTACTATGCCAACTTGCTGAGGATGTAATAGGCCAACTTTCTGAGGAGGTACTATACAAACTTTCTGAGGTGGGTACTATGCCAACTTGCTGAGGAGGTACTAGGCCAACTTTCTGAGGAGGTACTATGCCAACTTTCTGAGGATGTACTAGGCCAACTTGCTGAGGATGTACTAGGCCAACTTTCTGAAAAGGTACTGTGCCAACTTGCTGAGGATGTACAAGGCCAACTTTCTGAGGAGGTACTATACAAACTTTCTGAGGAGGTACTATGCCAAATTTCTGAGGAGGTACTAGGCCAACTTTCTGAGGAGGTACTATGCCAACTTTCTGAGGAGGTACTATGCCAACTTGCTGAGGAGGTACTATGCCACCTTGCTGAGGATGTACTAGGCCAACTTTCTGAGGAGGTACTATACAAACTTTCTGAGGATGTACTATGCCAACTTGCTGAGGAGGTACTATGCCAACTTGCTGAGGAGGTACTATGCCAACTTGCTGAGGAGGTACTAGGCCAACTTTCTGAGGAGGTACTATACAAACTTTCTGAGGAGGTACTATGTCAACTTTCTGAGGAGGTACTATGCCAACTTGCTGAGGAGGTACTATGCCAACTTGCTGAGGAGGTACTAGGCCAACTTTCTGAGGAGGTACTATACAAACTTTCTGAGGAGGTACTATGCCAACTTTCTGAATGAAGTACTGGGCCAACTTTCTGAGGAGGTACTATACCAACTTTCTGAGGAGGTACTAGGCCAACTTTCTGAGGAGGTACTATGCCAACTTGCTGAGGAGGTACTATGCCAACTTGCTGAGGAGGTACTATGCCAACTTGCTGAGGAGGTACTATGCCAACTTGCTGAGGAGGTACTAGGCCAACTTTCTGAGGAGGTACTATACCAACTTGCTGAGGAGGTACTAGGCCAACTTTCTGAGGAGGTACTATACCAACTTGCTGAGGATGTACTATGCCAACTTTCTGAGGAGGTACTATACAAACTTTCTCTGGAGGTTCTATGTCAACTTTCTGAGGAGGTACTATGCCAACTTTCTGAGGAGGTACTATGCCAACTTGCTGAGGAGGTACTATGCCAACTTGCTGAGTATGTACTAGGTCAACTTTCTGAGGAGGTACTATGCCAACTTGCTGAGGATGTAATAGGCCAACTTTCTGAGGAGGTACTATACAAACTTTCTGAGGTGGGTACTATGCCAACTTGCTGAGGAGGTACTAGGCCAACTTTCTGAGGAGGTACTATGCCAACTTTCTGAGGATGTACTAGGCCAACTTGCTGAGGATGTACTAGGCCAACTTTCTGAAAAGGTACTGTGCCAACTTGCTGAGGATGTACAAGGCCAACTTTCTGAGGAGGTACTATACAAACTTTCTGAGGAGGTACTATGCCAAATTTCTGAGGAGGTACTAGGCCAACTTTCTGAGGAGGTACTATGCCAACTTTCTGAGGAGGTACTATGCCAACTTGCTGAGGAGGTACTATGCCACCTTGCTGAGGATGTACTAGGCCAACTTTCTGAGGAGGTACTATACAAACTTTCTGAGGATGTACTATGCCAACTTACTGAGGAGGTACTATGCCAACTTGCTGAGGAGGTACTATGCCAACTTGCTGAGGAGGTACTAGGCCAACTTTCTGAGGAGGTACTATACAAACTTTCTGAGGAGGTACTATGTCAACTTTCTGAGGAGGTACTATGCCAACTTGCTGAGGAGGTACTATGCCAACTTGCTGAGGAGGTACTAGGCCAACTTTCTGAGGAGGTACTATACAAACTTTCTGAGGAGGTACTATGCCAACTTTCTGCGGAAGTACTGGGCCAACTTTCTGAGGAGGTACTATACCAACTTTCTGAGGAGGTACTAGGCCAACTTTCTGAGGAGGTACTATGCCAACTTGCTGAGGAGGTACTATGCCAACTTGCTGAGGAGGTACTATGCCAACTTGCTGAGGAGGTACTAGGCCAACTTTCTGAGGAGGTACTATACCAACTTGCTGAGGAGGTACTAGGCCAACTTTCTGAGGAGGTACTATACCAACTTGCTGAGGATGTACTATGCCAACTTTCTGAGGAGGTACTATACAAACTTTCTCAGGAGGTACTATGCCAACTTTCTGAGGAGGTACTATGCCAACTTTCTGAGGAGGTACTATGCCAACTTGCTGAGGAGGTACTATGCAAAGTTGCTGAGTATGTACTAGGTCAACTTTCTGAGGAGGTACTATGCCAACTTGCTGAGGGTGTAATAGGCCAACTTTCTGGGGAGGTACTATACAAACTTTCTGAGGTGGGTACTATGCCAACTTGCTGAGGAGGTACTAGGCCAACTTTCTGAGGAGGTACTATGCCAACTTTCTGAGGATGTACTAGGCCAACTTGCTGAGGATGTACTAGGCCAACTTTCTGAAAAGGTACTGTGCCAACTTGCTGAGGATGTACTAGGCCAACTTTCTGAGGAGGTACTATACAAACTTTCTGAGGAGGTACTATGCCAAATTTCTGAGGAGGTACTAGGCCAACTTTCTGAGGAGGTACTATGCCAACTTGCTGAGCAGGTACTATGCCAACTTGCTGAGGAGGTACTAGGCCAACTTTCTGAGGAGGTACTATACAAACTTTCTGAGGAGGTACTATGCCAACTTTCTGAGGAGGTACTATGCCAACTTGCTGAGGAGGTACTATGCCAACTTGCTGAGGAGGTACTATGCCACCTTGCTGAGGATGTACTAGGCCAACTTTCTGAGGAGGTACTATACAAACTTTCTGAGGATGTACTATGCCAACTTGCTGAGGAGGTACTATGCCAACTTGCTGAGGAGGTACTATGCCAACTTGCTGAGGAGGTACTAGGCCAACTTTCTGAGGAGGTACTATACAAACTTTCTGAGGAGGTACTATGTCAACTTTCTGAGGAGGTACTATGCCAACTTGCTGAGGAGGTACTATGCCAACTTGCTGAGGAGGTACTAGGCCAACTTTCTTAGGAGGTACTATACAAACTTTCTGAGGAGGTACTATGCCAACTTTCTGAGGAAGTACTGGGCCAACTTTCTGAGGAGGTACTATACCAACTTTCTGAGGAGGTACTAGGCCAACTTTCTGAGGAGGTACTATACCAACTTGCTGAGGAGGTACTAGGCCAACTTTCTGAGGAGGTAGTATGCCAACTTGCTGAGGAGGTACTATGCCAACTTGCTGAGGAGGTACTATGCCAACTTGCTGAGGAGGTACTATGCCAACTTGCTGAGGAGGTACTAGGCCAACTTTCTGAGGAGGTACTATGCCAACTTACTGAGGAGGTACTAGGCCAACTTTCTGAGGAGGTACTATACCAACTTGCTGAGGAGGTACTATGCCAACTTTCTGAGGATGTAATATGCCAACTTGCTGAGGAGATACTATGCCAAGTTACTGAGGATGTACTATGCCAACTTGTTAAACAAAATACCCAGTAAAGGGCATTGCTACATCAGAGACATATGTGTAATGTAACAAAGTTTAATGTATGCTCTGTGGAACTGTATCGTTGAACAGGTGGACTAAATGAAGGGTTTGGTTCGAAAATCTAATCATTTGAAGAAAGACGGAGCGTAAAACGACCGAAAATCTTGTGAATATGGCAATGAAGATGAGGATAACAGTCAGAATAATCTAAATAATGCAAGTAATCATAATACGTCATCTCAGAGATATAGACAGAGAAATATGACATAAAGGCCGGAGCCTACAAACGTTGTGAATACGGCGATGAAATGAGGAAAACAATACGTATAATGTAAATAACTATAATACTTTATCTCAGAGATATAGACTGATGTCACAACTAACTTAATCTGTTCAAGCCTATGCGTTAACCGTTAACTTCCCTACATATTCGCATAAACTGCACCTATTACTCTGTAACCTCCTAACTCGAGTGGTTTCCCAGGTTTTGCACTTGGTGAATATCATTGTAAAAATAAATCGACAATGTACCAAAACGCTAGGCGTTGTTGTTATGCTATCTCTAGCAAGAAGATTGTTCACGGAATAGATTTTCTAGTCGTATGATCAAGCGGTTTTGAAGGCAGAGTTTTAAGTTTCAAATTAATAGGGTTGTTATTCAAACCAGTCACATGATATACAAAAGCGTCACCCATCTAGGTACTGATTAAGCCTGACGTTGCTTAACTTCAATGACCGCACGAGAACTGGTGTTTCAACGTAATATGGTTGTTAGCCACACCACTCACACATCAAAGCTTACAGCACCTGATATTCAGAAGCGGTCAACCATTTGGGTACTGACCGGGCTAGACGTTGCTTAACAGCGATGAGCGTATGAGAATCGGTGTTTCAAAGTGATATCGCCGTCAGCCACGCCGCACGCACATCAAAGCTTACAGCCCCTGATATTCAAAAGCGTCGCCCATCTAGGTACTGACTAAGCTCGACGTTGCTTAACATCGATGACCATACGCGAACAGGTGTTTCAACTTAATATAATCGTTAGCCATACCACACGCGCATCAAAGCTTACAACACCTGATATTCTCTTAAGCTGGTTATCAAGCACTGCTAGAGATCCCAGTATGCCCTACGATTTAAAAAAAAATTTTTTAAGCTTATCACCCCAAGCAAGGCTGGAGGCCACAAGCACGAAAGGGGTTACAGAAGGTTTGGAGGAAGAGCAGATAGGAGTGGTAAAGGAGAGGATGTGGAGAAAGATAGTTTGATCGATCAAGGCAAGGGGGTTACAGAAGATTTGGAGCGAGAGCAGATAGGAATGAAAGGTGAAAGGATGTGGAGAAGGGAAGTGGTTAGATCAAGGCAACTGGAGATGTCGATTGACGTTACACTTAAATAGTTGGAGATTGTATTTGTCAGGGAAACAGGAATAAGGATGGGAGTTCCACAGGCGAGATGTGCGAGACATGAAGCTATTGCAGTAGAAGAGACGTCTACATCTAACAGTTTCAACGGTGAACGGGTGGGAACGGGATTCCAGCCTCGTAGGACGTTTAAATGCATGAGGCCTAGGAACCAGCGAAAGCAGCTCCTTGGAGCAATTACGGTGAAAGTATTTGTAAAAAAGACAGAGCGATGCAACGTCGCGTCTGTGAGAGAGCGACTGCAGACGAGATGACAGATCAGGGCCAATTACATTGCATATCCGTCTCTGGATCTTATCAAGAACCCTGAGTCAAACAGCAGGGGCTCCAGACCATATATGGCAGCAATGCTCCATGCAAGGGCGAATGGTCGATTTATAGATTTGGAGGATCGATTCCGGGGAGAAAAATTTCCTGGCTCGGCACAGGGAGCCAACTTTCCTTGCGGTGGATGATGCAATTGACTCGATGTATTTGTTCCATCTCAGATCAGCGGACGGCGTGAGATCCCTCATTGTTGGCGGAGGTTATGCAGATACTTAACTATCCCAAGGATATTTGCGCGAAAGTTGAACTCGACTCGTCAGATTCTGGTTTCTATCTGATTTTTACACCGTCCGTACAACTATATTTAATATACGCAAAAAATTAGCCGGGGATTTTCACTCGAACCGCTATTTCCAGACTCTGTGCCGATAACCGTTACACAACGTTACGAGATTCGGAAATGGACTTCTTTTTTTTTAATTCAGAACACAGCAGCCCATCCTATGTTACTTGCTTTCGTGAAATATTTTACTCATATAATGAGAAGAGATTTATTTTTCTAAAGGTTCGTAAAGCAAGTAATAAAATATTCATTACAGAAAGTGAATACCACACTATTTACTTATTTTTTGACAGTTGAAGACGAAGTTAAATTGTTCGCTTTTAAAGAAATATATATAGATATATTAATTCTCTTAAATGGGAAATTTAATATTATATTTTAGATAAGAAATAATTTCCATTTATTTACAATTTTCAGCCATATAAATCATTATCTGGAGTGTTGTAAAATTTTAGTTTTTTGTTTGCACATAAGTGTGGATATATGTGTGTATAAGTGTGTACACACTTATTCATGTATGCTACTCGCTAATTATTTTGTTTATATCCAGACTTTTATATATATATATATATATATATATATATATATATATATATATATATATATATATATATATATATATATATATTTACAAGTGTCAGCTGAAAATTTTATATTGTGAATTTGACCAAATGAGGCCTAATTTTTAACATAGTTTCGCTTGTGGTCGACACAATTCTTCCATTAGTGTTACAGTGCTTTCATACCATGGGTGAAGAACCTTTCATCCTGTTGCTCAAAATGTCAACAGCAGTATATATGACACCCTCCTCACTGCGAAACTGGTTACCAGTCAAGTGTTTTTTTTTCATGTTGGGGAACAGATGAATGCCAGATGGGGTTACAATCGATTACCCATCTAGGTACTGACCAGGGTCGACGTCGCTTAACATCGATGACCGTACGAGAACTGATGTTTCGATGTAATATGGTCGTTAGCCGCACCTCTATCACATCAAAGCTTACAGCCCCTGATATTCAAAAGTGGTCACCCATCTGAGTACTGACCAGGCTCGACGTTGCTTAACCTCGAAGACCTTACGAGAACTAGTGATTCAACGTAATATGGTCGTTGTCCGCACCTCTCTCACATCAAAGATCTCAGCGCCTGATATACAAAAGTGGTCACCCATCTGAGTACGGACTAGGCTCGACGTTGCTTAACTTCGTAGGAGTGTGGGTGTTTCACCGGGATTTGACCGTTATCACATTCAAGCTAACTGCGTCTCGTGTTTCCAAGCAGTAACCAATCTAGGTACTGACCTGGGTCGAAGTTGCTTAACACTGGAGGTCGTAAAGATACCGGAGTTTCAAATTAATATGGCCTTAAGGCCAGAGTGTCGGAGAGATAGGAAAAAGCAACATTTACTAAGAGTTCCATTTACCAATAGCTTGGCGGAAAAGACGTGGAACTTACCTCTCTCAGGCTACAGTATGTAACTGAAATTCAAATTCCTCTCTTCGATTCCACAGTCGGAGCCGCTATCTATTATTTCATCATCACCAGTTAGACGTTAATACATTTGTAAAGGTATAAACCCATCTTTACTCCTCCAAGTGGTTCAATATCTTGACAGAGTGGCCCTATGGCCTTGGTTGGGATCCAGCCTAGCGCAGAAGGAAACGGCTGACTAGGGCGGAAAAAAACTTCTGTCTAGCCAGTCATGAATCGAAAGCGACGTGATCGCCCAAGCGTGTGTCAAGTATGGCACTTCTCTGACAAGCCCACCCATATGATGTAAATGCGATCTATTTTCACATGGGAACGCAATTTCCCTCTATTTCATTTATTATCTCTATCCGCTTCTTTTTCGCTCTATTCTCGTAAATATAAGAGGTCAGCGTTTGAAATATTCTCTTACCAGACAATGCAGTATTTCGAGAAAAAATACTGACCTTTAGTTATTCTGGTAATACGTTGGAATGGGGTCAAGACGAAAGCTTTTCCGAAAACACATCTCGTATTTGTACAAAATAAATTAGCCGTCAGCACTAAAGAGCTGGAAAATAAATTAAAACCAAGAAAATAAAATAGATTCAAATAAAAGTCCCGACAAGACATGTTATTCATTTTCTTCTATGTGCAGGGTCACTTCAGGAAGTTGGCGATCATGGCTCTCCACATTTTCCCGTCCTTGGTAATTGTTAATACATTTTCACTTGTATTCTCTTCTAAACTATTTTCTGGGCAAGATACTCACATGGAATGTGACCATAGAGTAATGGATAGCGGCTCGAATTGAGGAATCGGAGAGCCGAGTTCGAATTCCAGTCGAATCCATTACATTCACTTACGTGCTAATACCCCTGGGAAAGGTATGAATCCTCTTCTAGATTTTCCCGGAGGAGTAATGGATAGCGGCTCGAATTGCGGAATCGGAGAGCCGAGTTCGAATTCCCGTCGAATACATTACATCCACTTACGTGCTAATACCCTTGGGAAAGGTATGAATCCTCTTCTTGATTTTCCCGGAGGAGTAATGGATAGCGGCTCGGATTGAGGAATCGGAGAGCCGAGTTCAAATTCCAGTCGAATACATTACATCCACTTACGTGCTAATACCCTTGGGAAAGGTATGAATCCTCTTCTAGATTTTCCCGGAGGAGTAATGGATAGCGGCTCGGATTGAGGAATCGGAGAGCCGAGTTCGAATTCCAGTCGAATCCATACATCCACTTACGTGGGAAAGTTATAAGTCTTCTTCTCCACCCCCATCCCAGGATCTATAGCCTTAGGTGGCAACGCTATAGCTTTGGTTGGCAAAGGAGAAAGACATATCTGAATTCAAAACCTGATGCTCCAGGTTGGGGCTTTGGCAGTAGGCTAACAATCTATTAACTTATAAATAAAAAACCCCAAAAAAACTGGCTTGTAATAGAAAGAGCAACAATATATTGCGACCCTATCAGAAAATTCCTAGAGCAATTCATATATATATATATATATATATATATATATATATATATATATATATGGTGGACTCTCCTATCGTGAACGATAAATGAGGATCAGCATAGGATGGTGCCTTTCGTTTTAAACTTATGCATGCTAGCACAGGCTATTGTGGAGAAAATCAGGGAAAGGAAATACATATTCCATTTGTGCTTTCTTAAGTGTGATACTAGCCCAGCCTTGCTCTCTAAAACAGATGAATTTTTTTAAATCAGGATTTTCATGGGGTTTCTGCTTCAGAGCTTGACGAATCGGATCACAGTGCTTCAGTCTATTGTCTTCAAAACCCTTTAACTTAATGAAACATGTCTTACGACACTCCTTTCGGTTTGATGCTTAGGCGTCCCTGGTCTTCAGATCAAAGTTGAGACGTTTCAAGTTGTCTATCAATTTGTCTTTGTCGTGTAAGAGTGGACGTCCAACTGAACGCTTGGAGTTTGGTAGTTGTCCATACAGCACCTTCTTTGGAAGCCAATGCTCATCCATTCTCACAACATGACTAAACTCCCAAAATTGTATCTTTGCTAGAATGGTTTCAATGCCTGTGATGTTGTTGCATTTCTTCAGTATTTCACTATTCTTGACGCAGTCATGCCATTTTATATCACATATGGCACGAAGTCAGCGCATGTGAATGGCGTCAAGTTGATTTATGCGCTTGCGGTACAGGGTGCAACTTTCATCACCAGAGAGAAGGGTTGAGAGAACGACTGGTCTGTATATGTCGATCTTTACTCTGAGATACATGCCATTGCTGTTCCATAACTTATGTTATTACATAACAGTTAAGCGCACTTTCCTTTGTTTCAAACGAAATGTATCTCTTTCTTAATACTATACTCAGCTTTTGGAAGGCATTTTTCGTATCCCAACGCAACTTTGGATTTCGGGGTAGCACTTTCCGTACTAATATGAAATAATTACCATCAATTATATATTGAAAATATTGACGTGCTTAATAACCTCTCAAATACTGAACTTATTTCGATCAATTTTTCTAATTTGTGCATCGGTTTTGCTAATGGTATTAGTAGAAAAGCTATTGACCTTCGGTCGAAATTTATCACTTTTATGAAAGACGTCTACTGCGAGCAACCGACAATTTACCATATAAAAGAGTCAAAAATGTGGGTAATTTATTCATATTTTAATTGGTTTTTAAGTAAAAGGAGAAAAAAATAATTAAATTTGTTAACACACTGATGCAGATTATGGGAAGATCATTGCCGTCATTTTTTTTTTTTTCATTTTTCTCAGGATATTTTGTGAGTCTGTGCGCGTGCGTTATATCTCCTGACGTGAGAGTTTTATTTCGACAAAACACATCTTCTGAGACATGTTCATTAAAATATTATTATTATTACCTTTATTATTATTATTGGTTAATTGCATCGCGACACGCGCCGAATCTTTTGGTTATCCATTTCTAACGATGTTGCTCACGAAGATAATTACGGGCGATTATCTGTCCATATCGCAGGCCTGAATAATCAATCATCTGATACGACAGTTTATGAACCGGTTTTAATTTCTAAAGTAAAAGCGATAATTTCATTGAAATTGGCTACACGCATAGACCCTCCCACTAATATAGATATATCTGTATATATATATATATATATATATATATATATATGTATATATATATATATATATATATATATGTATATATGTATGTATGTATATATGTATGTATGTTTGTGTGCGTGCGTGCGTGTGTGTGTTAATATGTATGTGATGAAATAAGTTTAAATGCACTTCTCCAACCTTGAATCATTTTTAGACGATGCTAATTTTTTCCCCCTTTTTTTTAAAACTATCTCAGTCCGTTCATAAGTAGAGAATCGATCTATCTCAATCTCTGTATCTCTCCTCCTCCTCCTCCCCTCTCTCTCTCTCTCTCTCTCTCTCTCTCTATCTATCTAAATATCTATATAACCCCGCATCTATCTATCTATCTATCTATCTATCTATCTATCTACCTATCTATCTATCTATCTATCTTAATTTCTTCATACATATATATCTATCTATCTAAGCCAGCATCTATCTATCTATCTATCTATCTATCTATCTATCTATCTATCTTAATTTCTTCATACATATATATCTATCTATCTAAGCCAGCATCTATCTATCTATCTATCTATCTATCTTAATTTCTTCATACATATATATCTATCTATCTAAGCCAGCATCTATCTATCTATCTATCTATCTATCTATCTATCTATCTATCTATCTACCTATCTATCTATCTATCTATCTTAATTTCTTCATACATATATATCTATCTATCTAAGCCAGCATCTATCTATCTATCTATCTATCTATCTATCTATCTATCTTAATTTCTTCATACATATATATCTATCTATCTATCTAAGCCAGCATCTATCTATCTATCTATCTATCTTAATTACATTATACATATCTATCTATCTAAGCCAGCATCTATCTATCTATCTATCTATCTATCTATCTATCTATCTATCTATCTATCTATCTATCTATCTTAATTTCTTCATACATATATATCTATCTATCTAAGCCAGCATCTATCTATCTATCTATCTATCTATCTATCTATCTATCTATCTATCTTAATTTCTTCATACATATATATCTATCTAAGCCAGCATCTATCTATCTATCTATCTATCTATCTATCTATCTATCTATCTATCTTAATTACATTATACATATCTATCTATCTAAGCCAGCATCTATCTATCTATCTATCTATCTATCTATCTATCTATCTATCTATCTATCTATCTATTTATCTTAATTACATTATACATATATATCTATCTAAGCCAGCATCTATCTATCTATCTATCTATCTATCTATCTATCTATCTATCTATCTATCTTAATTTCTTCATACATATATATCTATCTAAGCAAGCATCTATCTATCTATCTGTCTATCTATCTATCTATCTATCTATCTTAATTACATTATACATATCTATCTATCTAAGCCATCATCTATCTATCTATCTATCTGTCTATCTTAATTACATTATACATATATATATATATATATATAAGCTAGGGTCTATCTATCTATCTATCTTAATTACATTATACATATCTATCTAACTAAGCCAGCATCTATCTATCTATCTATCTATCTTAATTTCATCATACATATATATCTATCTAAGCCAGCATCTATCTATCTATCTATCTATCTATCTATCTATCTATCTATCCGCGTCTACTCATATCTATATATCTTTTTTTTTATTTGTAATCGTTTCACCCCAAACAGTGGGGGGTGCCACAGGTACGCATGGGGTTACAGTTGGGAAAAAAGACTGGGTAGAGCGGGGACAGAGGAAGGGTTAAATGCTGAACGATGTTCAAGAAGATAGAAGATGGCGTTTAAAATTTGCATTTAAATTTTTGAGATTGTATTTATCAGGAAAGCCAGGAAACGGAAGGAACCTCCACAGGCGGGAAGTGCAAGACAAGCACTTTTGGAGTATAAGTGGTGATTACATTCACTTAATTCAAGAGTTAAAGTGTGAGACCTAGATACCAACCGAATAGAACGCTTAAAGACACATAGTCCGGCATCAGTTTAAAAAAAGATCTGCAGATTATTAGCCATGCAAATATTTGTAGAAAAGACAGAGGGAAGCCACGATCCGTCGGTGAGAAAGGGATTGAAGTCGAGATGCCATTTCAGGATCGAAAGCATTGCAGATTCTTGGATTTTGTCAAGAACTTTGAGATGATTAGCATGAACACCTTGGCCAGGTATTCCGACAATATTTAATGCGCAGACGAATGGCAGATTTAAAAATGTGCAAGATGGACTCTCACGAGTAAAACAACCATCTATCAAGACACAGTGAACAAACTTTCCTTGCATTAGATGCAGCTATCGATTCAATCTAGTCGTTCCACTTCAAGTCAGTTGAAAATGTGAGGCCAAGATTGTTTTACTCTCTATCAGTCTAGCATCAGCGATACTGATAAAGTTTCTCTACGACGGTTAAAAGAGAGTAGTTTTATTTTCGGGGCATTAAAATTTACGAACCATTTCCTGCCCCAGTTAACCACTGATGGGGGGTCCCTTTCAAGAGCAGCGGTCAGATCTGACGGATTTGCTATTGAGACACGAGTAAATACCTACTTGGGAACTGATGACATCAGGAAGATAATTGATGAAAATGAGAATCAGCGTAGGACATTGGGGTTTACGATTCAAAACGACCTGCATTTCACGATTTTATAGGATCGATTGGATTAAATCAAACGCACATCCAGTAATATTCGGCCTTGTGCTACATCTGACCGCGTGGGGCGTTTGGTAAATATCCCGCAGTTGGAGATTCGTCTTCAGCTGTGCTGGTCAAACTCTCTGCCCCAGACGAGGCTATGTCGAAGGGCAGAGGCTCGACCCCGTTTTATGCGGGTCTACGGGAATATTTGTTCGAGCCTACGGGCTCGGATACCCCGCATTATATTCGTGCTTGTGGGGAGGTTTGTAGATATCCTGCAGTTGGAGATTCATTGTGGAATTCACTTGATTCACTTCTAGCAGTTGACTGCTTCTACGCGCCGCTGGCGAATCTTATATGTGTTGTTCTTGTCCTAAGTATTATCGTTCATTAACAACCTTCGTGTGATTATTCTATTTAGTAACCTTCTCTACGTTACAACACTTTATAGCCTGGTCAGTAAGGCAGAACATTAATTTTTGTTTATATTTTATATATGTTTCCAATTCTGAATTAAGGTTTTCAATTGCGATTATTTGGATTTCCAAATGGTATTACTTGTAAACGCAATATGTAGAGATATCTTAGTACTGAAATTTTAAAATCTTTTTTATTAAGATCTCATGATCTATCAATTTACAGACCTCTTCAAATGCTATTTTTTGTGCTTCTACCAATGCAGATTTCCAGAGGTTTCGTTTTTGTAGAAAGTACTTTCGACTTTAGTCTGAGTGATATTTTTCTTCGCAAGAAAACAAATCGAATCCAGATGTCCTCTTAAGTTGTTCATAATCCTCTCTCTCCCATGCAACTGTCGCAACTGATTCACCCCTGCCTCGTTCAAATGTCATTGTATGTTTAAATGTCCAAGAAAACTAGACTATGATGGCAGAAAAAACTACTTTTTTTACAACAAAAATAAATAATCTGGATAAAAAATATTTTTATCTCGTGTTGCTCTCTGAGACCTTTCTCTTCAGTTCGTCTACTGATGAGATTAACAGACCTTCAACCAATTTAAATTCGATGTAAACTTCATATAACCGACCGTATGATGTCACTTGGCATCTTTTAACAAATGCTGAGCAAACGATGTGAAGAGTCTAATGACTGGGCTATACTTTTTCCTGAATATCTTTAATTCGTTTAAATCGTTCATATTTGCTTATATATAAACTTTTACCAAACTCTTCATAATAACGGAGAAGCTCGTGACGTGGCTCCTAGATATCTCTAAAGTCTTGGATAGGGTTTGACATACCGGCCTTCTTCGCAAGCTTCAGGGTTATGGAATTTCAGGTCGATTGTTTGACTTATTAAATTAATTCCTCTCAAATCGTGTATTGAGGATCGTTCTCAAGGAATTCTCCTCCAGCTCCTATTCCACGAACGCAGGTGTTCCCCAAGTCTCCATCCTAGGTCCTACTCTGTTTCTTATCTTCATTAATGATCTTCCTGGCGTCATAGGTTCCCAAGTAGGCATCTACGCGTACGACACTACTATTTACTCCTGCCTCAAAAAAAAATCTTGTGTTGCTGACAAAACTAACCTGGTCGTTTGACTCGAAAAGGACCTCCAATCGGTTGTGAACTGGCACAGGAATTGGCTGGTTAACTTTAATGCCTCAAAAACAAAACTGCTCACTATTACTCACCACAGAGATCCATCCATGCGCCCCATTATAATGTCTGATGCTCAACTCCCCGACAGCACCTCTTTGCGACTTCTCGGTCTCACATTGACAGCTGACCTGAGATGGAACAAATACATTGAGTCAATAGCTTCGTCCACCGCAAGGAAAGTTGGCTCCCTGTGCCGCACCAGGAAATTTTTCTCGCCAGCTCGATCCATCAAATCTACAAATCAACCATTCGCCCTTGCATGGAGTATTGCTGCCATATATGGTCTGGAGCCCCTTCTTTTTGTCTGAGGCCCTTGATAAAATCCAGAGAGTGATATGCCATGTAATTGGCTCTGATCTGACATCTCATCTGCAGTCGCTCTCTCATATACGTAGTGTCACCTCCCTCTGTCTTTTTTACAAATACTTTCACGGTAACCGCTCCGATGAGCTGCTTTCGCTTGTTCCCAGACTTCATGAATTTAAGCGTTCAACTAGGCTGGCATCTCGCTCTCACCTTTTCACTGTCGAAATTGTTAAATGTAGCCGTGTCTTCTACTCCAATAGCTTCATGTCTCGCACTTCTCGCCTCTGGAACTCTCATCCCTTTTCCTGCTTCCCTGATAGCTATAATCTCCAACTATTCAAATGTAATGTCAATCGATATATCCAGATGCCTTCATCTATCCCATTTCCTTCTCTTCATCCTTTCGTCTATAACTCCTATTTGCCCCCACTTCAACTCTCCGTAACCCCTTGCGTGCTAGTGGCCTCCCGCCTTGCTTTGGGATGAAATGCTTAAAAAAATGTCGAGTCGTTCTTGTGAAATACGTAAACGTATCTCTTCACTGAATCGATAATATTAGTTCATTAAATAATCTGAAAAATATAAAATTGTTGTAATTTTGGTTAATCCTCGTGGCCAAAATATTGTAACCTAGGGAAGGTTACTGAATAGAATATTCAAATGAAGTTTGGTAATGAATGATAATACTTAGGACAAGAACCACACATATGAGACTCGCCAGCGGCGCGTAGAATTAGTCAACTGCTAGAAGGGAGTAAAGTGAATTACACAATGAACCCCTAACTACAGGATATCTACCAACCGTCCCAAATTTAATGTGGGGTATCCGAGCCCGTAGTCTCGGCCAAAACTTCCCCGTAGACCCCGTATGAAACGAGGTCGGGAAGCTGTTTCCCTAGACGGGACTCTGCCCTTCGACATAGCCTCGTCTAGGTATCCTTTCTGTCCGGCAAAGAGTTTGACCGACACAGCTGGAGACGAATGTCTAACTGCAGAGCAGCATACAGTATTCACTACTGTATTTATGTGAACGGTGACATATCCATTACCGTACGTAGGCATGCTACAACATGAATTTTCGAGTTATTTTTTGAGCAAGTCTGTTGTGCCTCTAGCACGCAAGGGGTTACATATAGTGAGAGCAAATGTAAAGGGGGGTGTTTGAGGAAAGGATATAGAGAAGGACAGGGATGAGGACCAAGGCATCAGAAGATGTCGATTGACATTACCTTTGAATATTTGAAGATTATAACTATGAGGGAAGCAAGTAGGAAGAGAGTATCTCCACTGTCGGGAAGTGCGAGAAAAGAACTTGTTGGTGTAGAAGAGGCGGTTACATAAGCATTTCACCCCAAGCACCAGCATAGCAGGAAACTAATCTCCTACTAATTCCCGAAGCAAGGTTATTTACCTTATCTCTCCGCCAGGCAGGATATGGCACAAGATCGTTTTTTAATGCGGGGCAAAACCGAACTCGTAGCCTCGAGCAAAAATACCCCGTAGACTCCGTATACACGGGGTCGGGTATCTGTCTACCACCACAGGTGAGTCTTTTCGCTTTGGCATTGCCTCGTCCGGGTTCCTCTCTGTCCGAAGGCCGAGAGTTCGACCAACACAGCTGGAGGCGAATTTCCAAACTAATTTCCCGAGCATATCACCAGGTATATCCTGTGCTTACTATGTATAGATACTGAAGTCCACATAGGCGATAGGGAGTGTGGGACATTCCGTTACAACTGTCATGAATATAGTTGATCACTGTGGTATGTAGTAGCAAACGTATGCTTGTGTACAGGTAGAGGAAGAAAGAGGAATATCTGACACAGAAGACACAAAATCAGTTTGTTGCCCTGTCTCCGTGAGGGCAACTAGAAGGCTAAAATTTATCTTTTGGTCAAAAAGATTCCTCAGGGGTAGTTTGGAATTTTATCAAGTATGAACCTCATTCATTACAACGAAACAAAGGTATTCATTCATTTTCTATAATTAGATCTCATAAGGTAATATTGTCTTATTATTTTACTGTTTTAAATTAATTCCAATCAAACAAAATAGTCAGAAATAGCTGCATAAACATCAATGAAGGGATAAAGAGTGAGGGATAATAAAAATACTTGCTAGTAATTGGATTTAATTTTCCATATACACTTGAAATTAAAAGATTTTTGCATTGATTTGATATTTTCATATTTAGCGAAATCATTATTTACATGATCTTTTATATTATAAATCGATTTTGAGATGGAATGAGCATCTATCTGTCTATCTATCTATCGATCTAAGTCTTTTCCGTATCTATCTATCTATCTATCTGTTCCGTATCTATCTATCTATCTATCTATCTATCTATCTATCTATCTATCTATCTATCTAAGTCAGTTCCGTATCTATCTATCTATCTATCTATCTATCTATCTATCTATCTGTTATGGTCCAAGTTCCTTGTAGCACGGTGATGGTCCAAGTTAGAACCAATGAAGTTTAACTTGAATACAGGTATGGAATAACACAGATTTATTACAAACAGAAATATGTACAAATAAGTAGAAGTATTAGTAATGACTATCAGATTTGGTTAGAGTGACCTATGTTGTCTCGACAAGTATCACTATTCCAACGTCGTACAGTAATCGTCTGACTCGACTCTGTCTCTGACTGACTCTGACCTGAACTGACTCTGAACTGCTGCTCCCTCTTGAGGAGCAGTATTTATGATGTACGGAATAGTCCATTATTGTTATGGGTATGTTCCCATAACACTATCTAAGTCTGTTCCGTATCTATCTATCTATCTATCTATCTATCTATCTATCTATCTATCTATCTATCTATCTATCTATCTGTTCCGTATCTATCTATCTGTCTATTTATTTATCTATCTATATATCTATTTATCTAAGTCTGTTCCGTATCTACCTATCTAAGTATGTTAAGTATCTATCTATCTATCTATCTATAGAGGTCATCCCCTTTTTTCACAAATGGTCTCACCCAAGGTATACGTATACTACTGCTAGTCAATACCCGAGAGGTCGAACAGAAGAATAACGAGCGAGGTAACGAACGAACGAGAGCGTAGGAACGTAGCGTCATGAGTCAGAGTAACAAGCACCTAGACTTAGTAAGAAGTCATACAGCGATACGTCGATACCAAAGACTATCTATATATTTTTCTACTAACCCCGCATTCCTGGAACTACTAACCTGTATTACCAGTTTGTATTATTACGTTAATACATTTATTTTCCTATATTCATTCTTGGCATTTGCTATTATTTGCTACCGGATTTCATCCCGGAATCCACAACAACTTGGCGACGAGTAATTCGAACTCACACGGAAGGAAAACGAAACAAAATTCTCCCTCGTCGATCACAAAAACTTGGCGACGCGGAATTCGAACTTACACGAAAGGAAAAAAAACATTTCTCTCTCGTCGACCACAACAACTGGGTGACGAGTTCTTTGGACGTACACGAAAAGAAAAACAAATTGGCCGTTTGCCTGTGCCCACAACAACTTAAAGATTTACGAGGATTAAAATGCGGAAAAGCAAGTTTTTCGTAAGACTCTTATCATAGAGAATTTTAAAAGTATTTTAGTGGAACTTGTAAAATAGCAAAATGAACAGCAATTACAACTTCAAGAAAGAATGGAAGAGAAGTGGCAAAAACAATTACTAAAACTATCTCTCTCTTTCTCAATCCTTTCATATCCATTGTATTGGTGACTGTTTCACCCCCGACGAGTAATCATCATCCTATAAATTTCCAAATATAATGACAATTATTATTTACTTTGTCTCGTTGGGTATCGAGTACAATATGAGATTCTAGATTCGAGCAAATCGAGATTGTACGAGATCACCTGCATGTTTTGCATGAGACTCATGAGAAACAATAACAATTTTAGTAATTCAACATCGCGAACCAATAACAAAATTGAATGTGTAACAATAATAGACACCCTATTCAGAAAAGAGACCAATTTTTCTTTTTTAAAAAAGTAATTAAGTTACTGCAGATTTATCCCATAACTTGAAATTCATAGCAGCTCTCGTAACAACGTACTGTGTGCATATAATTGCCAGACACAGAATTAATCATCTACTTTTAACTATTTTCATCGATTTTAAATCCAAGCGCAAGTGACACTTATTAGCGTAGACACATTTTGCGACGAAAAATCTCATCATACTTTATTTTTAATTCTACTGTTTTTTTTATGTTTTATTTTTTCAATATTTCACGCCAGGTTAAGACAATAAAGCCACTAAGAAGCGAAGGATTAGTAAGCGTGAAATAATACTTGAAAAAACTATATTAAGTAGGGAGAAGAATTAAAGATAAGGAATTGATTGATTGATTTAACGGCACACCAAATCCTTTATGGGTCATTTAATGCCGAAATTTAAATTTCTTCTGAGTTTTTCATTAATAGATAGTAGTCTGTTTTCTCAATTACATACATAGTAGATGATACTCAGCCTTTGTTCATATAGATATTTATGGACATAAATACGACAGGTGTTTTATATTGTTTTGTTTAAGTTATAATTTGGAATACAGTTTGATTTCTTTAAGAAATTCTCGGATATTATATGGAGTAAAGGCATGAAAGAGTTCTTTAATGTTGGTTGTTTAACGACATTTAAATCCCTGTCCTTATTTAATACCAAAATCTTCAGCTACAGAAAAAATGTACTGTTGGTAACTTTGCTATAAACTGATTTGATATATATATTTTTTAACGGTACATCAACTTCTTATTGGTCACTTAATACCGAAACTTAATGTTCTTGGTAGCGGTGATTTGATTTAATTGTTTAACAGTATACCAACTTCTTGTGTGCCATTTAATTCCGAAACTTCATTTTCTTCGTAGCTTTAATTTGATTTGATTGTTTAAGGGTATATCAATTCCTTATGGGTCATTTAATGCCGAAATGTAATTTTCTTGGGAGGTTTGAAGTAGTAAAAATATAATATATGTTATTCTGCTTTCACAATTGAATACATGGTAGATGATACTCTGCTTTTGTGCATATACTTATTCGAGTGGACATAATTGGCTGAGGCGGTGATATGTGCGTGTTATGTTCTAGTCTTGATTAGGTTATATTTTGGAATACACTTAGATTTCTTTCAGAAATTCCACGATATTATATGGATTAATTTAAAAAATCAGTTCTTTAATTTTGTTGATTTTTATAGTATTTTAAGCGGATTTCAGTCAAGTCTCTATAAGTCCTCCGTATGTGCTTTATTGTGTATAGTTCCTGGCATGGCGTACAGATTGGAGATGGTGCTTGTGTTATCATGGATTGGTTCTTGAATTTAACAAGAACGAGGCTTAATGATTTCTTTAACGGCATATCAACTACTTATGGGTCATTTACTGCTGAAATAAAAATATATGTTATTCTGCTTTCACAATAGAATACATGGTAGATTATTTTGTGCATATATATGCTTATGTAGACACAATTACAACAGGCAGTGATGTGTGCGTGTTATGCTCTAGTCTTGTTTATGTTATAGTTTGGAATTCAGTTCGATTTCTTTAAGAAATTCTAATGTAAAAAAAGAGTTCTTTAATTTTGTTGTTTTTTTTGTAGTATTTTAAGCGGATTTCAGTCAATAGCTGGTTTCGCACAACTCAATAAGAAGCCTGCGTGGCCGATGTAATTTTTGCCCAAGACTCTTGATGGTGAACAGACGCAATGTAAGATATCTGAGGGGACACAAAAGAACGAGGGCAAAATAAAAATAGTAATAATAATAATAATAATAATAAATCAAAGCCAACCACCCAGACATCGTTATTAGAGACCACAAACCAAAAAAGTGCCTTCTTATTGATATGGCAGTCCCTGCAGACTGCAATGCATCTTTGAAGATATTCAAAAAGCTGTCAAAATAAGATGAACTTGAAATAGAAATCTCAATGGCATATGGGAACATCAACAATACCTGTTGTAGTTGGAGCCCTAGGATTGGTTGGAAAAGATTCCAGTAGACTAATTGAAGGGATTCCTGGAAGTCCATGCCGCAAAGAGATACAAAAAAATGTTGTCACAAGTACAGCCCACACTTTACGAAAGGCTTTATTTATGTAATTTTTTTTTTGTCAGTGGAAAGTGTCATGATGCCATTTCTAACCTTAGGTCCTTGGGCGGGACCCGGAAAGAAATGTGTAAACGCCAGAAATCAAAGGAAATAAAATAATAATAATAATAATAATAATAATAATAATAATAATAATAATAATAATAATAATTCCTGAATTAAAAAAATTGTTCTTTTATTTTAATAAATATGTCTTATTCATTTCCAGTACGTTTAGCTTGCATGACTTTTCCTTGATATTCAACATGAGTGGTGCTGTTCTCGTGCGATCAAATCAGTAGTCTACCCCACTAGTCAAGGAAAAAAGAAACACACAACTTTATACTCCATTCTCATCATTTATTAATGTCATGAAGGAGTTCTTTCATTTTGGTTGTTTTGATAAGTTAACATTATTTAATACCAAAATCTAAATAATTATATGTAAGTTACAATTCCGTTACAGAAAAAAAAATGTATTGTTGGTAACTCTGCTAGAAATTTTTATGATATGTTTACTTTTTAACGGCACATCTACTCTTTATGGGTCATTAAATACTAATTCTTTGGAGCTTTGAAGTAGTAAATATGTGATGTATGTTATTCTGCTTTCACAATTGAATACATGGTAGATGATACTCAGCTTTTGTGTACATACTTCTATGGAAATAATGACTAGAGGCGGAGATATATGTGTTTTATGTTGTAATTTTGTTGAAACCTTTCAAATATCTAATGCGATAGTCTTTGCGATATATTTGTTGTCTAGTGCCTCACCGATTCTGTGCGTAATGGCAGTAAAAACATCGGCAGTGAATCATGCCAACCGAATATGTTAGATCTGTCTGTTTAATGGCGTATCGATTCTTTATAGGCCATTAAATGACAAACTTTAATTTTCTTGGGAGTTTTGAAAAAAAAAATGTATACGTTCATCTGAGATAACAAATGAATACAATGGATAAGTTACTCATTTTTATGATATTATTATTTAGGAAACCATCCAAACATTTGTTTCACACACTTGGAAAGAAGCCGTCCGAATGTATGATCCGTCTTGTCAACAGTATACGTTGGGAATAAGGATAATTGAAATCTGAATGATTGACTTGTTTGTTTGGCATATCAATATCTCATGGGTCATTTAATGTTGAAATTTATTTTTCTTGCGTGCCTTGAAGTAATAAAAATATATGTTATTCTGCTTTCACAATTGAATTCATGGTAAATGATACTCAGCTTTTGTGCATATATATATATATATATGTTTGTATGGACTTAATTACTAAAGACGTTGATATGTGTGTTTTATGTTGTAGTTTTGTTGACGTTGTATTTTGGAATACAGTTTGGTTTCTTTAAGAAATTGTAGGATATTATATGGATTAAAGTCAAAAAAGAGTTTTTAATTTTGTTGGTTTTGTAGTATTTTAAGTTGTTTTGAGTCAAGTCTATAATTTTATTGTGTATAGCTATCGGCATGGCGTACAGATTGGAGATGGTGCTTGTGTTATCATGGATTGGTTCTTGAATTTAAAACGAACGAGACTTAATGATTTATTTAACGGTATATCAACTACTTATGGGTCAATTACTGCTGAAATTTAATTTTCTTGAGTGCTTTGAAGTAATAAAAATATAATATATGTTATTCTGCTTTCACAATAGAATACTTGGTAGGTTATTCGCAGCTTTTGTGCATATATATGTTTGTGTAGACACAATTACAGCAGGCAGTGATATGTGCCTATTATGCTCTAGTCTTGTTTATGTTATATTTTGGAATACAATTTGATTTCTTTAAGAAATTCTAGGATATTATATAGATTAATGTAAAAAAAACAGTTCTCTAATTTTGTTGATTTTTGTAGTATTTTAAGCGGATTTGAGTCAAGTCTCTACAATTTTTTAGTATGTGTTTTATCGTGTATAGGTATTGGCATGCCGTACAGATTGGAGATGGTGCTTGTGTTATCATGGATTAGCTCCTTTCAATATTTAATGCTAAAATCTAAATATTATCACAACATTTTATGTCTTCACCTGCAGATAAAGTCTATTGTTGGTCATTTTGTTATACATATGTATTGTTTCTAATTATGTTGTATAAAAAAGTATTACAGGTATTTTTAATATAAAAATGTATATTTATACTGTCACAGTGTTTTGTTTTTATTGTTGGTAGTTTTACTATAAAAATATATTTTGGTAATTTTATTATAAATATGGATTGCAGGTAATTTTTTATATAAAATATATTACTGGTAATTTTTCATATGAAAATTTATGATTATACTTTCCTGATGTATTGTTTTTTGGTGGGGGGTGGGGGCCATTTTACCCATAGATGTGACCCTAACAGGTGTTACCACTTCTTGTAAGGGTGGAAGTGGGGACAACAGCAAGTAAAATGTGGTTCCACACTCCTCAAAACCGCCAATACCCCGATCAGTATGTGTTTTATTGTGTATAGTTTTTATCATGCCATACACATAGGAGATGGTTCTTGTGCTATCATGGATTGGTCCCCTGATTGATTTTGGTTAGTGACACAGCAATCTCCCTTGACTATTCAATGCTAAAATCTAAATATTTTGTACACAATTTTTGGCTGCAACTAAATGTCTTTTGAACGTAATTGTATGCATTTAACTACAGATAAAATGTATTGTTGGTCATTTTGCTATGAAATATATTGTTTCTAATTTTACTATAAAATGTATTGCTGGCCTTTTTGTTTTAAAATTAGTGTTGTAAGTGTATTTTATGTGTTTTATTATTAAATATTATGTGGACTATGTCATAAATTGTTCTTTCGTACTGGTTCTTTCATTTTGTTTAATGGCATGTCAACCTCTATGGGTTATTTAATGACGACATCTAAATATTTTCAACCCAATTTTATGATTTCAGCCACAGATAAAATGTATTGTTGGCCATTTTCCTATGAAATGTATCGTTTGTCATTCCATTATAAATATCTATTGTTGGTCCTACAAATATGTATTATTGGTATATTTACTATAGAATTGTATTTTTATACTTTCATTATGCTTTGGCCGCAGTTTGGGATTCGTTATTTGCCCATAGATGGGACCCTAACAGGTGCTACCACACTGAGTCAAGGTGGATCTAGGAACAACAACAATTAAGAAGCGGTTCTATGGTCCTCAAAACCTCCTTGCTGTCGTATCTAGTTTATCGTCATACCCAGGATTAAACCTGAGTGGAAAGGGTTAGGGTTCGTGACCCGAAAATAAACAAAACGCTTAGACGCCCCAAGAAAATGCTGTTTAGACGCGAGGGGTTATTTGGAGGGAAAACGAGTGGCATTCGTGAGGAGAAAACGATGACAAAAGAAAAGGATTCAAGAAGACAGATACAGGATAGAGATACTGAACATTCGGACAATTCCTACATATTTATACCGAGAAAAAAAAATTGATATCCTAGCAGTATGTACTACACATGATTTTTATAGAAACTTGCCGTGAAATTCTAAAACTACAGTTGATGACAATTTTCTTGTAAACAACCCGAAGTGTGTATTTAAAATGCCTGTTTGTCTGCAATTTTATTGCCGTCTTTTGATGAGAGAAACCTCCAATTTATTTAATCGTTTTCGGGTGTGGATGGGCAGATTATGTGTTTTAATGTTAGTCATAATCTGAGCAGAATGTGAATGAACTCCGTGCACTTTTGTTACATATCTCTACACGGCGCTGTCCTCGGAGAGATGACAGGCCCGCCATCTCTAGAGAATTCTGGCATGACCAATAATTTGCGATGTCGGCAAAGTCTGGGAAAAGACAAGCGCATTGGTGTACGTCATGATAAATTTTTTGGCGAATGTTTTGATTTATTTATTTTTGCTTCTATCTGGTTTATCTAAAAACATGAAGCTGAGAGTTTTAAAATATTTATAGAGTATATATTGACTATTTGTAGCTAACTACAAGAGTTATAAATCAATCAATAATATATACTTGTGATTTCCCCAGGTTTAACAGTATTTGGAAGAGCAAATACGTTTTTAATGCGCGCGTTCTGAACATTTTCGGTTAAAAATGATTTTATTTACTCATCGAAAACGTATTTAGTAAATACATTATATCTATCTATCTGTGCGTCTGTATGTATGTCTGTGTGTGTGTGTGTGTGTGTGTGTGTGTGTGTGTGTGCGTGTGTGTGTACGAGTGGTATGTCAAAAAGGTAACTAAGTATAACGAGAATTATTTGGCATTACTTAAAACTCATGTAAAATTAAGGCTATTCATTTGTTTCAAACTAACATAACATTACGAGTCAATACAGCCTACCTACCTATCTGTCAATCTAAAGTAATTTTATTTTTTGTCTGTTCAAATCTAAATATATCAAATAATATCTATGTATCTATCTAATTTTATTGTTTGTTTGTTCGCATCAAAATATCTCAACATTTATCTAAGTAATTTTATTGTCTGTCTATTCATATCTAAATATATCAGTTAATATCTATCTATCTATCTATCTATCTATCTATCTATCTAACAAACTAATCCACCACCCTTTTATATATCTATCAATATATCTGTCTAACTAGCTACATGCCTATCTAAGTAATTTTATTATCTGTCTGTTCACATCTAAATATCTCTTAATCTTTATCAAAGTAATTTTATTGTCTGTATATTCTTAGCTAAATATATCAAGTAATATCTATCTATCTATCTATCAATCTTACTAACTAATACTCCTCCTTTTATATATCTATCAATCTATCTGACTAACTAGATATATGCCTACCTAAGTAATTTTATTCTCTGTCTATTCTTATCTAAATATATCAAGAAATATCTATCTATCTAGTTTTATTGTCTGCTCGCATCTAAAGGTCTCAGTTAATATCTCTCTCTCTCTCTCTCTCTCTCTCTCTCTCTCTCTCTCTCTCTCTATATATATATATATATATATATATATATATATATATATATATATATATATATATATATATATATATATATATATGAAACATCAATTTTAGTTCTTCACGAAATCTCTGTCAGTCATGCTTTCTCTCTCGCTAAGTCTACAACTGGATATTTATTGCTGGTACGTACCTGCTGTCTTTTACTAGACTTACCTATTCTCGAAAATGTAAAATCAGCATGTTCTTTGCCGCCAGTTAAGCCAGTTTGAATCTAATCGACGAAGTGGAAGGAACATGAAGACGAATTTCCGAATAACGTCGTCAGAATTCATTAATATATTTACATAATCCTCTGAATAAGAAGTGAAGGAAGAATGTCTTGCCGAAGGTTAAAACGAGCTAAGATGAGAAAATGAAGATTATTGTCCTGGCTTGTCGATTGAAAGAAGATTTATTACCCTTTTGCATTTTGGGCGTTTGTGTCATGAGTTCGATCCTTACTGAGAGCCAGTCGATGTCATGGCACATCACAGCACCGCTGATTTCTCAGCGTTAGGTTTTTGGATTCTTTTCTACCATTCTCTATGTATGTATGTGTGTATCTATCTATCTATCTATCTATCTATCTATCTGCCAGAGCATTTTTATCATCTGTCTGTACATATCTAAATATATCAGTTAATATCTATCTATCTATCTATCTATCTATCTATCTATTTATCTATCTATCTATCTATCTATATAAATATTTATGTCGTCTGTCTGTACATATCTAAATATCTCAGTTAATATCTATCTATATATTTATCTATCTATCTATCTATCTATCTATCTATCTAATATTTTATCGGCTGTCTGTACATATCTAAATATCTCAGTTAATATCTATCTATCTATCTATCTATCTATCTATCTATATAAATATTTATGTCGTCTGTCTGTACATATCTAAATATCTCAGTTAATATCTATCTATATATTTATCTATCTATCTATCTATCTATCTATCTATCATCCATCTATCTATCTAATATTTTATCGGCTGTCTGTACATATCTAAATATCTCAGTTAATATCTACCTATCTATCTATCTATCTATCTATCTATCTATCTATCTATCTATCTAATATTTTATCGTCTGTCTGTACATATCTAAATATCTCAGTTAATATCTATCTATCTATCTATCTATCTATCTATCTATCTATCTATCTATCTATCTATCTATATGTCTGTCTGTCTGTCTATTTGACTGTTCATATATATCTGTATCTAGCTATATCCCGATATATCTTTATTACGAATCATAAGTTTTTGGGGACTTTTAATATTAGTCCATTCGATCATTTTCGGCGATCCAGTTACCCTTTTTATGTTTTGGCGTTTATACAACCTCAAACATTTTACGAACGAAAACCAGAGAAATAAGTAAAACAAGACAGCTTGAAATCTTCTGAAATACTTATAAATTTAAAATAAAACTGGTATAACTCTGACTGCGAAAAAAAGGAAAAAGCGCGCAAGAAGATCCAAGTCAAAATGTCTGCAGTTCTTAATAAAGAACTCCTACTAACCGGCTGGGGTTGATTTCTTGCCAATCTTGCCAATCAGATATTTGGTCTTGCGAATGAAAAGAGTCATATAGGAATAGAACCAAAGCTAAAGAAATACAAACTCTAGACGAAGTCATCTCAAAGTGGAGGTGTCATATAGGAATAAAATATCGCTTCGGTTTGAATACGGATCGCCACAGTCGGCCTCATTTTGAAATAATGAGATCAAATGATATACATATAAGAATTAGCAGCGTTTGACCGAGTATTGTTCGAAGGCTTTACTATTAGTTTGTCTGTGATTATAAAAATATCTCCAACAACGGAACCCGTCCAGGGTAAAGACGATGAACTACATCCAACAGCAAGGCCTCTGATCAGGTTAGAGGAGCGTGGAACCACCTCTTAACTGCTGGCGTTCCCAGCTCCACCCTGACCCGGGACAATAGCACCTGTTACTTAACCCTTGAAGAAAATTAAAGAAACTATTACCAGCAATACGTTTTTGAAAATAATATTACAAACTATACAATTTTGAGGAAAATTTTTTTACCAGAAACAGATTTTTGACAAATATTACCAAGAAAAAAAGTTGTCGGCATTAAATGACCCACTGAGGTTGATATGCCGTAAAACCAAAATAAACCAAACCAAACCCAGAATCGGGCATTACAGAATAAGTGAAAATAGCTTTTATTTTATTTAAATCATGGTTTCAACCTCCAGTCAGCGGATACTACGTATATCCACTACAGCCAAAAGTCTGTATCTAAATTCATAAGCTCCAGAAACATAATTTAGAGATCGCTGTCTTCAATGGAAGCACTCCTACTTATAGGTTTGTGTTGGACCACCTTACAGCGCATCCACATGTTGGATTATTTAATATTAAAGAAGAATATCGTTTTTAGAGATTATTAGCAACTGTCGAATATATATATATATATATATATATATATATATATATATATATATATATATATATATATATAGGAATCCCTCGATTAGTGCTTCTAATTTATAGATCGGTAATTATAAAACTCTATTATTAATTACTATGGTTTAACTGAAGAACGTTTTATCGCACTTTGTCGAGGATTATGTATGCTCTTCGGGACATGGGCGATCATGGTTCTACACTTCTTCCTGTCTCTTGTAGCGCTCAATAAGTTTTATATTTTTGTTATTTCTCCCTGTTATGGATCCTTACCTATAACTACCGAATGAACTCTTCCTAACACTATGTATACTACGCCTCTGAAGAGAGAGGGACGAATCGAGTCGAGCCGATAGTAGTTCACTCAAAACCAGACTGACAGTCATACTAACACCTTCCACATCTTGTATTATTATTTCGTGTAATATATCTTCGTTATTTCCACTCTTGTGTTCGTGTTGTTTTTCCTTGGTCCTAACCTGGACCATAACAGTGGCGACGAGGATATTGAAGAAACGAATTCTACGCGGAGAATCTAAAAAAAAAAACAAAAAAAAATTTTTTGCTATCGGTGGTTCATAACAGAGGCGACGGAGGTATTGAGAAAAAAACAACAACGAAAAAAACAAGTTCTACGTGAAGATAAAAAAAAAAATTTTTTTAAAATTTGGACATCAACCTTAACAGTGGTAACGAAAACACGAATTTTTCCTGTCAGCCAGAACAGAATCGAATTCTACGCAGGAAAATGTTTTCGTACTAAGGTTCCAGAACAACAGGCGACAAAGACCTGAAGTCTACACTGAGAAAAAAAGGAAAAATCGTTTCACAAAATTACGGTGTAAACATGGAAGACTTTAAGGCAACCATATTGGAACTAATGAATAATGCAACAAAATAATGAGGAAAGACAGACTAAGCTGGAAGAAAAACAATTAGAAATTCAACAGAAAAACGAAGAGAAGCAACTCGAACTACAAGAATTACTACTACGGGCAGTAACAAATAAAGGGCAAAATTCTGGAAATGAAGCGGCATTCTTGCAAAATTCTATATGGAGCTCTATCAAAGACTTCACTTATGCACCGGACGCAGACAAAACCTTCGCAGCTTACTTCAGAAGATATGAAGATTCATATGAGTTTGATTGCGGGAATTGGTCAGACGCGAAAAAAGTACGTCTACTACTGAGGAAACTAGGGTCAAGCGAATACACTAAATTCGTAGACTACATTCTACCGAGGAAAACGAATGAGTTGACTCTCAAGGAAGCCGTGGAACTTTTAACGGGATTATTTTATCCGAACACTTCACTATTCCACAAAATGTGGAAATGTTTAAATTTAACAAAAAAGGATAGCGAAGACTATATAACATTCGCTTCCGTAGTAAACAAACACTGCGATGACTTTAAGTTATCTGAATTCAGCCCTGGCAATTTTAAATGTTTGATATTCGTCCAAGGCCTGGTTTCGACTAAAGATGCGGAGATCAAACGGAGAATTCTAACAAAACTTGAGAGTGAACCAGAATTGACGCTACAAAAATTGGCTGAGGACTGTCAGAGATGTATAAGCGTAAAAAAGGACTCGAAAGACACAGAAGAGTCTGACGTCGCTCACATACGAAAAGTACAACGACAAACACGTTTTTCTCCCTCCTCAAAAACAAACCAAACAAATTATTTTACTACAAAAAGTCAAATGAAACCTCAGAAGAAACCACCACCCAGTCCATTCTATCGCTGCGGGACTTTGCATTGGTACAAAGAGAGTCCATAAGACTTGTCTGTCGGGCAATACATTTGGACATAAAAGTTCGCACTGTAGAACAAAGAAAGAAACAAAAGTCGAGTAAGAATCACTAGAATTGACCAAACGGACGGGATAAATATACGGAAATAGGTACAAGTAGAAATGTTAAACAAAAAAATCAGATTACAATTAGATTCCGGATCAGATTTAACCATTATTAGCTTACAGACGTGGAAGAAATTAAACAAACCGACGATGTTGAGAACAGATCAAATACCCAGGTCGGCAACAGGGGGAAAAACAAATTTTAGGGGGAGATTATCACAAATGTGACCAAGTAAATAAAGATGTATGTTCTAAAAATTACGGACAATTTATTTGGAACTGACTTGATGCAGAAATTTGACCTCTAGGATTTACCGATAAATACGTTCTGACAAAAAGTGGTTATCGACCGAGGTAGAGAAATCGAAGGAGAAATTAAAGGAGAGTTTCCCCGGCGTATTTTCAGCCGGCCTCGGGAGGTGTGAAAAAATGACGGCCAACATCGAACAAAAAGAAAATGTACAACCCATTTTCAAAAAGAAAAGAAATGTACCTTTCGCATCATTAGAAAAAATAGACGAAGAGTTGGATAGACTCGTGAAAACCGCTATATTGACAAAGGTGGAATATAGTCAATGGGCCGCAACTACGGTTTACGTGAAAAAGAAATCGGGTGAGATACGAGTATGCGCTGATATCTTGACGGAATTGAATGCACCAATTAAGGATTATCACTATCCTCTCCCTAGTCCAGAGGAAGTTTTCACAAAGTTGAACGGAGGAAAAATTTTCTCAAAGATAGACTTGAGCGAAGCATACCTACAAGTACCAGTAGATGAGGAAAACTCGAGGGTGTTGTGCATAAACACACATAAAGGTTTATATAAGTTCCAGAAATTACCATTCGGGATCAAGGTCGTGCCGGCGATCTTTCAGCAAATAATGGACACTATGCTAGGCGGACTGGATTTCACGATCGCATACCTTGATGACATCCTGAAATGAAGCAAAAATATTGAACAACACTGGGAACACGTTCAAGAGGTTTTCAGAATTACGGTTTTATGGTACAGGAAAATAAATGTGACTTCTTTATGAAGAAGATAAAATATCTGGGCCATATTATTGACGGAGAAGGAAGAAGACCAGGCCCAGAAAGAGCGACGGCAATAATAAAAAAATGCCGACTCCAAAAACTTTAGCCGTGTTACAAAGCTTCTTGTGCTTAGTAAATTATTATCAAGAATTTATTCCTAACATGCACAAATTACGCGCACCCATAAACGAACTGTTGAAGAAGGAAACAGTCTGGGAATGGTCATATGAATGTCAGAAAACTTTCGACAAAATCATTAAAACTCTAACAGCAGATTTATTTTTAGCGCATTATGATCCAAAATTGGCAATAATAGTCGCGAGTGACGCGAATGATTATGGTGTTGGGGCATATATACTTCCTAAAATGCCAGATGGGACACTAAAACCCATCGTGCATGCGTCAAAAAGGTTACTACCAGCCGAACAAAATTACTCGCAAATCGAAAAAGAGAGGCTGATGAATTATTCCAGCAGTTACGAGATTCCACAGATATATTTACGGTAGATTTTTCACCTTACTGACGGACCACAAGCCGTTATTGACAATATTGTGATCAAAGAAAAGTCTACCTGTCTACACTGCTAATAGATTGCTAAGATGGGGGACGATTTTATTAAACTGTAACTTTAAATTGGAATATCTTTCATCAAACAATATCGGGCATGCAGATCGTCTTTCGAGACTAATACCAAAGAAAACGGAGCCATTAGAAGATTCCGTAATTGCAGCTCTACGATATGAGGAATATATTAGAACATCATTATATAGTACAATTCGAGACCTCCCAGTCACATTACAGGAAATAAGAAACGAAGCAGTGAATGACGAATTTATAAAGGAAACGAAAACAAAAATTGCAGAAAAAAATAAGCATATATCAGAGAGTTTTTCGTTATGTGATAATGTTCTGCTATATAATGAAAGAGTAGTAACCCCGAAAACGCTACAAAGGCGAATCCTCAAGGATTTTCACATGGGCCACCCAGGAAAGAACAGGATGAAATCCTTTATGCGAAGTTACGTGTACTGGCCAAAGCATGGATCAAGATATTATACATATGGTGGACAAATGCAAGGGCTGTTCCTTAGCAGCCAAGGCACCTCTGATCACTCATAAGCCATGGCCAAAAAGATCAACCGTGTTCGAGAATCCATGTAGATTTCGCATGTGCATTAGATGGTTTCAACTACTTGATTGTAGTAGACAGTTACAGCAAATGGCCAGAAGTATTTCGTTGTAGAAAACCTACTTCTGACACTACAATAAATTGCCTTCACGAGCTGTTTGCTCGTTTCGCAGTAGTTGATTGTTTAGTCACCGATAATGGGACACAATTTACATCTGCGGATTCTCGAGAATTTTGTGACAATTTTCAGGTGAAACACATCAAATCCCCGCTATATCACCCAAGATCAAACGGGCAAGCGGAGAGGTTTGCAGATACGTTAAAAAGAGCACTAATGAAAGCTTATGACCTACCAACAGAAAAGGCTTTACAACACTTCTTGCAAGTGTATAGAATTACACCGAACAGAACTACGCCATCGCCATTATCACCGACGGAAGTGATGTTCGCCCTAAAAATTAGGTCGGTATTCGACAAATTATTGCCAAAACAGACAAAACAGTCACCAACTTCGTTTGTATCAAAAAGAAAATTTAACCCAGGGGAGAAAGTTTTTTTAAGTGTTCAAAAACAACACATCCTATTGGGAGCCAGGTACAATAGAGAAACGAATCGGAAACGTGATTTATATAATTCAGGGTCCGAAGTTCTCGCATAAAATGCACTTAAATCAGATCAGAAAGAGGCTGTTAGAGGATTCTAACGGACGACCTCAGGAAGAGGAGGAAATAATGGACACAATATTTGATACATTCAATCGGCAAAGGCCTCAAGAGATTTCAGAACCGCGGAAATCAAGCAGAAAAAGAAAATTTACAGAGCCTTTGATGATTAATCCGAAGAGGAAAAAATATTAAAGACCCCTGCGATGTAAAAGGTTGGGAGAGGGTGTTATGGCTCCTTACATATAATTACAGAATGAACTCTTCCTAACACTATGTATACTACGCCTCTCAAGAGAGAGAGACGAATCGATTCGAGCCGATAGTAGTTCACTCCAAACCAGACTGACAGTCATACTAACAACTTCCACATCTTGTATTATTATTCCGTGTAATATATCTTCGTTATTTCTACTCTTGTGTTCGTGTTGTTCTTCCTTGGTCCTAACCTGGACCATAACACTCCCAGACCCTGTTTTGCCACCCACTTTCTTAAGCCTGTTAAATATATTACGCCTTGCTTTCCTTTGTCTCATTTTCCCTTGTCCCACTTTCCCCTGTCCGCCCTGTGTGTATCAGACTTTCAAAGCCCTCCATCCACATTAATTGTCCCAGACATTTCAGCTGCCGCTTTTTGATGTCAAGTATTCGTTTCCTCTTTGTTTCTATCCTATCCAAACCCTCATCGCTGCTCACATATTCGGTTCATATAATCCTTAGCATCCTTCTGTAGAACAATACGCCTGTGATTCTTCCATCTTTGAGGAGACCGTCCAGTATTCGCTGACATAAGGGAGGACAGATATCACGTAGCAGTTTGGTAGTCTTTTCTTTCTTTTCTTTAGGAACGTAAAACTCTGTCTCGCTTTTTGGTCTTTGGCAGTATGCGAGAAACAGTAATACTGAGTAAAATTGTACTTCAAAAAGTCGTAGTTGCTCACATGTTCGGTCTATGCTATCCTCATCATGCTTTTTTATTGCTTTGAATCTCTTCACTATCTTTGAGGAGATTGTCCAGCATTCGCTCCATACAGGAGGATTTAAATTACAGTTCAAGACTCTTTGTTTCCACTGAAACTTTTCGGTGTCGTAATACACTGCATAGCTTTTGAAATGAGTCATTGGCTATTTCAGTCCGTCTTCGAATCTCAGTGTCAAACGTCCGTCCTTTGTTAGAACACTTCTCAGATATTTAAATTTCTTTGCCTGCTTGATTGTAGTATCCCAGAATTGTAAATTGCATTTTGGGCTCAGCTTTTTGTGCATCCTGTCTTTTTGTAGTCTCTTCTTCCCGTTCTCCATCTTAATGTATTTTTCTGTATATACAAACACGTCGAAATCCCCGCTTATTCATATATATATATATATATATATATATATATATATATATATATATATATATATATATATGTCAGGTGGTCTGATTATGGCGTCTAGCATTGAACAGTCTGTCGCCTCTGAGTGTTGACTCCAATGTTATATATATATATATATATATACACACACACACACACATATATATATATATATATATATATATATATATATATATATATATATATATATATATATATAATATTTTTATGTTTATTCTCAATCAGGTGATTGGAATTTCGAACCGAAAGCTTTCTTTCGTCTCCTGAAGAAATCATCACATTAATCCATAAATATATATATATATATATATATATATATATATATATATATATATATATATATATATATATATATATATTGGGGTAAACCATCTTTATTTTTGTGCTGTGTCTATTCAAAACGTAGGCGACGATGGTCCTCCACAATCATCCTGACCCTTGTATCTCTTAAGTTGTATTTCTCCCAGACTCAGTTCTCCCATTAAGTATGTCACGTCTTGCTTTCCTCTGCCCCCTCTTTCACTCTATGCGTCCGGTGAATATCTGATTTTCCAAGCACTCCGTTCCCAGAAATTTCAATTACCTTATCCTGGTGTTATTCATATGTTTTCTTTTTGTTTACATTATCGTTGTTGCTCACATGTTTGCCCTATGCTATCTTCCGAATCCTTTTGTAGAACAATTCTTTCTTTTGCTTTGAGTCTCTTCACTCTCTTTGAGGATGTTGTGGTAGGATCCACCTAATCTGCATAGGTGACTACCGACTATATAAATAATGGTTGGTACCGGAAGACGGGGAACGAATACAGAGATCCAGCTAGAGACTCTGCCCGACTGCGACTTAGTCAACACATTCTCCAGGAACGTCTTCCCAGAAATATACAGAAATACTATATGTAAATATTGTGTACATTTTCTTGCTATAATACATTCTTGTTCTAAGTACATTTTGTGTTGCATTATTATTCCATGCATTAGTCGAGATTCAACAATGAGTCAAGACTCAACAGAGGAGATTGTCCAGGATTCGCTGCCATACAGGAGGACTGATATTACAGTTCAAGACGCTTTTCTTCATTTCCAACGAAACTTTCCGTTGTCGTAATACACTGCTTAGGTTTTGGAATTATTCTTTGGCCATCCCAATACGTCTTCGGATCTCAGCGTCGCACAATCTGTCCTCTGTCAAAAAAAAACCCCAGATATTTAAATTTCCGCAACTGCTTGATTTTAGCCTTCCCGATCTTTAAATCGCATTTCGGGCTCTTCTTTTTGCTAATGATCATGTATTCTTTTTGTAGTTTATGCTTACTCATTTCTTCGCTACCTTCTGTGAGAGGTTTTGAAGTTTCTTTTCCGTGTCTGCTATCAGCACTTTGTCCGAATTTCGGTGTATAAAAATTTAAGCTTACTATTCGAAAACGCATTAATCGAAGGCGCATTAATCGAATCTGAACTTAAAATCTGCATAATATTTGAGTTTGCAGATAAAAATTGACCGGGTTCATAAATAGGTCAAAACATAAATTCTATACCCACATCCTAAAGAACTAATGGGTTATTTTATTTAGTAATGCGTCAGAATTTTATCACTTTAAATGTTATTTTTAGTGTATGCCCATATTGGAGTAGACGTCCCGTTTACTTTTAATTTGCATATTTATTCATTTTCGTCTACACGTCATTATACCCGAGAAATATTATTAAAGGAAAATAGCAGGATTTGAACCTGCGTCTCCTTCGGCATAGGGATCGGTCGAATAGATGCGACATGATTTAACGGACTCAGATACGAAGACGTTTACTGATCAAGCAAGGTTGAAGTGAAGTCTGTCACCTCAAAGACTCTTTAAGCGAAATCCTTCTCGCCATAGACTCTTTGAATGAAGTCTTTCTCACCAGAGACACCTTAAGCGAAGTTCTTCTCACCATGGACTCTTTAGGCGAAGTCTTTCTTGTCATAAACTCTTTAAGCGATGTCCTTCTCGCTATAGATTCTTTAAATGAAGTCTTTCTCACCAGAGACGCCTTAAGCGAAGTTCTTCTCGTCATGGACTCTTTAAGCGAAGTCTTTCTCGTCAGAGAATTTTCAATCGAAATCTTTCTCGTCATAAACTCTTTAAGCGATGTTCTTCTCGCCATAGACTCTTTAAATGAAGTCCTTGTCATAGTCTCTCAAATTCATTTTTTTTTATTAATTGAACAGTTTTTATCACACTTTAACCGTTATTTGAGTAGACGCTTCGTTTATTTTTTAAACAGTGTATTTATTTATTTTCGCCTACACGCCTGAATATTCGCGAAATATTACTAAAGAAAAATATGCGCTCAGCGGCACAAATTGAACCTGCGACCTCTGGGAAGTGAGAAACCTACGTTAGTTCCGTCGTGCTTTGACCGACTCAGCTACGAAGAGCTTTGCCGATCAAGCAAAGCTGCCTAGTGCTGTTAAGGGAAGTCCTTTTTGTCATAAACTCCCGAAAAGATCGTATGTCCACTCGAAAAGATCGTATGTCCTCAGTTTCGTATGCAAATTTTAAACAAAGCAACTTTCTAAGAAGTGATGGGTTCTTTAATTTTTATAGTAATTAATAAATGAACGGATGGTCTACTCAAATATGAATATCCCCTAAAAAGAACGTTTGAATAGTGCTACTATATAGTCTATACTCATATCAACGATTAAAATTGGCTGCAAGTGAATGAACCCTGCATGTCTTTAGAGAGAACCATTCTTGTTTGAACCACACAGACTGGCGCCACAGAATCACAAACAATTAACAAAAAAACAATATCACTCGAGGACTTTCAACAGCAGCAACAACTAAAATGGATAGCACATATAACTCGAAAGGAGAATAATGACATAATCAAGATGTTGACGCTCTCCACTGCTTCATACCAAAGGTTAGTATTGTATACCCGCGCCATGGGGCAACGTTTTTCATTCACGTAGATGTTGCTTTTTTTTCGTTCTGACAACTTCAGGTTGGGTGATCGCTAGGTAGATTTTTCAGAGATAAAAAGAGACATCTACAAAGGCACTCATCTATTTAATTAACACGTCGACTTGTACGTCTTCTAATTAACCAATGGGGTCACATTATCACCTCACCCACCCACTGGGGAGCAAGTTCCCCGGAACACGAAATAACCACAGCTGATCTATTCGACGTGTAAAAGATTAACTCCCTGAAAACACTTTCTATCTGTCTAACTTTACACCGCTAGTTTTAAGCAAATCAAAAAGGACTTCCTTTGTTTTGTCTGCCAGCTGACCCCAAAGCTCAGCCTCAGAAGGTCTGAGCCAAATACACTGCCACTAAAAAAAATAATAGTCTGAAACTATTATTTAATGATATCAAAATTCAATCTGATTAATCAAAATATGGCCGAGGTGTTAGAAAGTTCGCTTCCCAATCATGACATCCTGGTTCGAATCTCACCAGGAAGGTGACTTGTGGATGTTATCGGTCCAGGGAAGGCGATCCCAGCGTGCAAGATATTTGGAAAGTGTCTGAAAACAATACCATGGGTTTGAACCAAGTCTTGTGGATGGAAAAGGAACAGACAATTTTAGTGCCAGGTTGTGCTAGCACGAAGTCATAAGTCATCCTGGCCAGAAAATAATAATAAACTGTAATTAAGGTCCGCGCAGCATAGATGCAGTATAAACCACGGATGGGTTCGGCTGGGTGTTGAATAAACGCAGATGCACCTGATTGTACAGACACGCATACACATGTATATCACACACACACACACACACACACATACATATATATATATATATATGGGAGGCACGGTGGAGTAATGGATAACGGCTTGGATTGAGGAATCGGAGAGCCGAGTTCGAATCCTAGTCGATTCCATTACATTCACTTACGTGCTAATACCCTTGGGAAAGGTGTGGATCCTCTTCTCCCTCCGACTATGGGTAAAAAGCAGGACAGACTGGGTTCTATAGCCTTGGAGAGGGACAACTCTGAATTCAAAACCTGCGGAGGGTCGTTTGGGGACCTTGTGGCATCCGTTGCACCAGGTCCCTGTATTCGTCCCTCCAAAAAGTGTGGATGGCCCTGCACAAAGCCTTCACCACTATAATCAAATCCTGTGTGGCTGTCGGGCTTTCAGTTTATGGGAACTGATCTGTCTGACCCTCATACGTCGAGTTCGACGCGAGAGCGATAATATATATATATATATATATATAAAATGAAATGAAGAGGTTATAATGGTTCCAACGAGAGAAAAGTGTGTATATTAAAGAAAGACATTGGAATGACCAACACAAAAACAGAGAATGTCTCATATAGAGAAGATGTAACATTGAAAAGCATAAAGGGAAAAAATTAATTATTTTTAATAATATGTGGAAATCTCCACCCTTTACCTGAAGACGGTCGTAAGACCAGAAACACGTGTTGTAAAACTATGTAAAACTATGAAAAATAAAGAATAATATTTAAAAAAAAAAAAACACATTACAACCAAAAAAGTTTGCGGTACCTCTCTTCTTTTTAATATATATATATATATATATATATATATATATATATATATATATATATATATATATATCACTTGAGGGCTTTCATCAACAGCATTAACTAAAATGAAGAGCAAATGTAACTGGAAGGGAGAATAATGACATATTAAAGAGGTTGACGCTCCGCACTGCTTTTAAATCAAAGGTTAGTATTGTATACCCGCTTCTTGTTGGGGGTAGTCAGGGGCAACGTTCTTGATTCACTCAGATGTTGCTTTCTTTCTGTCAAATTCCGGGCAGGTGATCGCTAGTTCGGGAGTAAAAAGAGTCATCAACAAAGGCAATTTGAAAGCTTACCTATTTTATTAACACATCGATGTGTAGATTTTTAAATAGCCAGTGGGGTCGCCCTATCACCCACACTAGGGAGTAAGTTCCCTGGGACACAAAATAACCACGTTTGATCTCTTCCACGTGTAAAAAACTCATTTCTAACATTCCTACATTCGGCTAAGCCAATCAAAATCGAGATCCCTATCTTGTCTGCCAGCTGGCTCCAAAGTAAGAAGTTATGGGCCAAATGCACTCTCACAAAATAAATAACAGTCTGAAACTATTATTAAACATTCATTAGCTAAGCATAAAAAAATAATTTATGAATTTTAGTTCAACTACATTATATTATCATTAGGAAGGACCCCTTCTAATATTCGAGAGAAGGATAATAGTTGATTAGCATTTTCCTGAAAACTTCTTCTAATTGAAATATCTAATTAATTTCAAATGGGAGAGGTACTGACACGTCGGCTATGGCTCACCGAATGATTCCTTTTTCGGCAATGGATAAAATCGCTATTACCATCAGAGATGAGGAGAAAAGTTCTCGGCACGTTGGTCAGAAAATAAAGAAAAGAGTAAATAGTATAGCCCTGAGTCAAAGAATGGTGAATATTTCCTTATAAGGACACGGCAAACTCAAGTAATCTTTGGCTGTTCGGTCATTGAATGCCGAAAGTTTCCTTATAAGGGAACGGCTATTATTAACATTACCATTAGAGATGAGAACAGATACTACACTTTGATCCCAGCCCGATGTCCAGGGAGTGAAGAAAAGCGTAACTCAAGTAGCACTGGCTGCTCGGTCAATGAATGCCGAATGTTTCCTTATAAGGGAACGGCTAATATTGCCATTAGAGATGAGGAGAACAGATACTACAATTTGATCCCAGCCCGATGTCCAGGGAGGGAAGAAAAGCGTAACTCAAGTAGCACTGGCTGCTCGGTCAATAAATGCCGAATGTTTCCTTATAAGGGAACGGCTAATATTACATTAGCATTAGAGATGTAGAGAACAGATACTACACTTGGTATTTACTTGACCCCCCCACCACTAAGTTAGGTTGTGACACAAGGTCGGTTTTTAACGTGGGGAGGGAGGGGGACCCGAGTGTTACCACCCCGGCCGCTGGACTTTGCTGGTCTTAGCTTGTCCAAGCTGGTCAGAGATGGTAATAGCTAGTCATAGCTGGTCTTGGCTGGTCTTAGCTGGTCCTAGCCTGTCCAAGCTGGTCAAAGCTGGTCATAGCTAGACGTAGCTGCGATACTACCAGCGCAGGGACGAATCCCTGTGCCAGGCATGTGTCAGTGATCGAATCTCAGCCAAAAGGCGATCATTAAGCGAGCGATCTGACAACAGATACTACACTTTGATCCCAGCCTGATGCCCAAGGATGGAAGAAAAGCGTAAGTCAAGTAGCATCGGCTGCTCGTCAATGAATGCCTAATGTTTCCTTATAAGGAAATGGCTAATATTACCATTAGCATTAGAGTTGAGGAGAACAGATACGACACTTTGATCCCAGCCTGATGGACAGAGAGTGAAGAAAAGCGTAACTCAACTGGCATTAGCTGCACGGTCAATTAATGCTGGATGTTTCCTTATAAGGGAACGGCTAAAATTACCAATACCATTAGAGATGAGCAGAACAGATACTAGATTTTGATCCCAGCCTGTCGTTCAGGGAATGTCAGATCTATACTTTAGTTCATAGCTAAACATGGTTCATATGTATACACGAGAATATGGTAAGTATTGGTCGTGTTTATGAGTAAACCTTAGCGCCCTTAGACTTTTGATTATTCCAAACTTTTGTTCCGGTTCATACAATTGGTTTCATGCATTTAAATAAAACTTTTCATGAATATACTTGACTCAGTAGTTAAATACTGATCCGGTTTAGATTGTCAAACAGCCCACGGCCATGAAGAGAACGGAAGGAACCTGATGCTCTCACCAGGTATATAGACAATACCACCGGTCCGACTGTTTTCACTTCGGGAAATATTACAAGTAAGATACTCTCGTCTTTCTCCTTTTTAAAACTATTTGTTGCATTGATAGGTTACAATTTCTCTGTAGGAGACTTTAGCGATAATTATTTATATATTTGTATATACTTTCTCATTGAAGAAAGTCTCAAATTTGGAATGATCGTTTGATTTATACAAATAAATAATTGAATGTGTTCAGATAATTTAGCAGAATTTATGAGGTTTATACTTGAGACTGTAAGAAAATAATGGCGATTTTTATACTTGAGACCAGTGACAGTGCTTACATCTCCGTTAGTGAAGTCATACATAACTTCGGTGGGTAGCACGGCTAATAAATAATAGGGATCCTCTTGTTCAAAAAACGAATCCTTTGCCGACAGAAAAAAAGGTGTCTCATGAAGGTGAAAAAAAATGATTTATCAATGATCTTCTGCTGGCGTCAAGACCAAAGTAATATGTCCGCCTTAATCGCAATTTCCTACTCCTCGTTTTACGATAAGTAAATATACCATAGATTTAATTGTCTGCTTTGGGTGTGATGAGAGGTATTAAACGACATCTGGAGTCTGTCAAGTGGATTGAAGATTCATTAATTAATTCAATATTGTCACCCGAGTTATCAAATGAAATATTTTTGACAACATTCAAATACATAAAATTCTGAATACATTGTTATTTATTCGTAATATATATATATATATATATATATATATATATATATATATATATATATATATGTGTGTGTGTGTATATATATATATATATATATATATATAACTCTTGATAAAATATAACTCTTCATATAATATATATTACAAATAAATAGCACTTACAATTACATATGACAAATAAATAACAGCCACACACACACATACACACACACACACATATATATATATATATATATATATATATATATATATATATATATATATATATATATATAATAAGCTTAACTCATAAACACACCAATTGTTATGCTATGTAAATACATAGCGACCCTGACGTTCATTTGGCCTCACCGGTGACGTGGAGACGGGGTACGGGCTACATGGGCAACAGCTTGTCCTCCATATCACATCGCCCAGGCTTGCATATTTGTGTGTGTGTGTGTGTGTGTATGTATATATATATATATATATATATATATATATATATATATATATATATATATATATATATATATATATATATATATATATATATATATATATATATATATTTATATATATATATATATACATATGTGTGTGTGTGTGTGTGTGTGTGTGTATGCGGGTTAGGTGTGTGTGTATGTTGTCTGTTTTTAAATTAGGATATATATTACCGACAAAGTTTTTAAGAAATTTGACAAATAAAAAAATGTATTATTTAAACTAGATTTGATCACGAGTTTCGCCTTTCTAGGCTTGGTGATATCCGAAAAGAAAGAAATCTGTGGTTGTGCAATATGTGTGTGTGTTTGTGTGTGTGCGTGTATGTGTGTCTGAATTTGTGCATATGCTTAAAGAATGAATCATGTAACGTTTTCGCTAAGCTGGCGTTTCTAGCAATTGAAGGAAAGTACTGAAAAGAACCAAAATGTGTGACTTTTAAAAAAGCCGTTAACCTTTTTTCTGTATGTTTTCATTACAATTCTTAGTTCATGCGAAAACTTAGTCATGTATTTTTCTAGGTGTTTTGTATCGAATTAAATGTAAATCCTCATCTCATTTTCTGAATGGTTCGTAAGCAAGATCTTCATTACGCCTTTTCTGGAATGAATCCGATGCACATCTTTATCTAATTCTTCAGAATTAGGTGTAAGTAAATATATGTTTTAAGTCTGTTCACGTGTTCCCTGGCAACAGTTTGTGTTTAAAACAGTATATAGAATCGCAGCAAAAATATTAAGAATAAGGACAAAATACACGTTTCACCTTTCTAGGCTTCATCAGAAACAAAACACACACACACACACACACACACACACACACACACACACACACACACTATATATATATATATATATATTCATCTGCAAGCGGAATTTTTATTTCGCTTGAGGATGAAACAGAGCTTCATACTTTAATTCAATTTAATTTTTATAATTAAATTGAAGTTTTTAGCTCCTATTTTTGAAGCATGAGAACACTTATGTTGCGATGGAATCTTATTTTTTTTAAATAATTATAATATATATATATATATATATATATATATACATATATGTATATATGTATGTATATATATATATATATATATATATGTATTTGTTTTTATTTAAAAAAAAACATTGCTCGATACACAAGCAGAACTTAAAATCATCAACAAAAAACAAATATATATATATATATATATATATATATATATATATATATATATATATATATATAGTTAAGTCATACATTTTAGATGCATCAAGGGTGGTCTTCAGTGATGCACTGTTCTCATCGCCGATTTCGGGTTTCGCATCATATCGGCTCCAACAGCAACCCCGACCCGATTCTAGGTGAAACAGGCCGCCTCCTTGAAAGCGTCGTGCTACGCACCGCGACATTGCAAAAAACAGTAATTACAGAAATAGTAAGGCTGGACTTCGACCGTTCTTATTGACACATGTCAGTCAGCGTCAGCCAATGAAAACAGGGCTTTTCATACTCCTCTTCTATATAATGGTGTCTTATTACTACATCCGGTTTTTTATTTCCGGAATCCATACCGAGGTAAGCTGGTATCTTTATTACATTGTTTACATCCTTGTTTTACCTTTTAAATACTAATCCCATATCCATCCCAAATCTTTAACTAAAGCCACACTCATATCCAACTCAAAACTAATCTATACTAGAGCTTTCTCAAAATAAATTCGCTAAGAAAAAAAAAAAAAAAAAAAAAAAATAAATAAAAAAAACCTGTATACACGTTTGTACTTTACCGACTAAAAAAAAAAAAAAAAAAAAAAAAAAAAAATACGATGGCCCACTAACAATAAATAATAACTAGATAATTATGCTATCTACTCAATTAAGTAATCTATGCTCATATTTACAATCTGATACATATTCCAAAATAAATCTACTCAATTAGTGCCCGCATCAAGTCCCCATTTTTCGACTATCATTACTAAGAAACTATATCTTTCCTCCCGTTCCATTCTTAATAACTGCAATTAGATTCATGTATTGAAACAGAACCACGATCAGGCGCTGAAATAAAAAAAAAAAAAAAAATTATCAATGACAATCAGAAACCGAAGAGTCAAGTGTGGACCCCCCCCCAAAAAAAAAATTCCCATCTATAACAATTCGCCTACCCTGACTTAATATTCCCTTATAACTTATAATACGTCCCCTAATTATAATTGAGATTTCCTTTAATGTCCTCACTATTTCTTCCATGGCTCTGATCTTTTAAGCCAAATCCATTTTGACGCAGTGAGAACCGCGTCGGTAATGTCCTTCAGCGCTCTCGCCCTAACTGCCCCCACTATACCTATTTTTGCTAGAGCTCTGCACAACGATTGTCCAGCAAAGCCCCTGCAACCAACTTCTACGGGGTCATAGTATATCTTCCATGCCTTTTGCCGACATTGTTCGACCAGTTCTTGATATTTGGACCTCTTTCTCTCATTAGCAAGTGTAATATATTCCTCCCATGACACAGACAGTTCCCAAATGATGCACTGCTTTGTGTTGTTGGAGTGCAGTATCAGATCCGGTCTTAGCGATGTTACGGCTATGTGTCTAGGGAATTTCAGCTGGGTCTCTAGGTCCACCATCAACTGCCAATCGTCTGCGGAAGATAACAGGCTTGTTCTCTCACTCCTCCGTTTCTGCACCTTCTCACCCGCTTTTACGAAGTTAATCCGATTAAATTTTCCTGGTTGATGCTTACTAGCCCTTATTGCTTTAGTCACCTCTTTCGCAATTGCCTTGAGTGCTTGGTCGTGGCGCCAACGGTACCGACCATCACCCAAAGCTTTTGGGCAACTACTGAGGATGTGTTGTAAAGATCCTTTCCTTGCACATAGTTGACAATTGGGGGTTACGCTCTTTCCCCATATATGCAGGTTTGTTGGGCTCGGTAGGACATCATATACTGACTTTATGAGAAATCGAATCTCGTTAAAATCCGATCGCCAGCAATCTGACCATGTAACTCTTTTCTTTTCTACATTCTCCCATTTTGTCCAGGCTCCCTGCTGACTTAGACCGACCATTTTACAGTAACGCATTTCTTCTACGCCTGACCGGACTTCTTCTTGGACAAGTTGGCGTCTTTCTCTGCCTTTGGCAAAGTTGGATTGCGTATAGGGGAAAAACCCCAATCCCGCTCTGCCTCTAGCTATTGATCCTAATATAGCTTTATGCCTAAGCTTCTCCTCCGTCACTCGCAACTCCTCTTCAGCGCTCCATTTTCTGCCAGATCTTGTCTGGATTCCTGCTGCTGCTACTTTTGGATCCTTAGATTCTTCATACTGCAGCCGTTCTCTCGTTTTCGTGATCTTGAATTCCTCAACGAGGCTGCTAAAGGGGAGGCGCAATGCGTTGCTGTTCCCATAGAGGGCCGCTCCACTTAAGCATTTCGGCAAACCCAGCCACCTTCTCAAACGATTGCTAATTGCTCTGTCTAACGTTTCCACGGTGGTAATCGGAACATCATATACGAGCAATGGCCACAAAATCCGGGGCAAAACTGCATGCTGGAAGAGCCATGACTTAAAACGTCCAGGCAATCCAGATTTGTCGATCTTTGTCAGCCAATCCTCAAGATCTTTTATAGTCTGCTGGATAGCGGCTTTGTCCTTCAGACTGCTGTTGAAAGTCTTGCCCAAGCTCTTAATAGGCTTTTCGCTCAGAGTAGGAATTATTTCTCCTGCGATTGTAAATCGGACTTTCTCCATGATCTTGCCTTTTTTCAATGCTAATGACCTGGATTTTGCTGGCTTAAAATTCATTCTGGCCCAAGTCATATTTTCCTCAAGCCCCTTTAAGAGCCACCTCCCTCCCGTGACGGATGTCGTTGTCACGGTCAAATCGTCCATGTAAGCCCTTATCGGTGGTTGGCGGACTCCAGATCTCGTCACCGGGCCTCGACATTCCACCTCGGCTGCCTTCACAAGCATGTCCATGGCCAATGAAAATAGGACAGCCGAGATTGTGCAACCTGTGATGATACCCTTTTCCAGGGTCTGCCATTGTGATGTTGCTGCACTTGAACAAGCTCTGAGCCGGAAATTATTATAGTAGTCCACAATGAGATTGCATACTGATGGAGGTACATGATGTCTATTTAGGGCTTCTTCCACCAGTTTGTGTGGCATGGACCCGTAGGCGTTAGCGAGATCCAACCACAATACAGTCAGATCCCCTTTGGTCTCCTTCGCCTCTCTTAGGAGCTGTGTGAGGACTCCTGTATGCTCAAGACAACCTGGCATACCGGCGACCCCACCCTTCTGAACTATATATATATATGATCGACTCTCCCGTCGAATTCGACGTATGAGGGTCAGACAGATCAGTTCCCAGAAACTGAGAGCCTGACGCCGGCACATGAGATTTGATTATAGTGGTGAAGGCTTTGTGCAGGGACGTCCACACTTTTTGGAGGGACGAATACACATTCACACACACTCACACACACACATACACACACACACATACACACACACACACACATATATATATATATATATATATATATATATATATATATATATATATATATATATATATATATATACCGAATTAACACATACATCACCAAATGAGACTATTTCCTTTTTAAGGAAAAAGTTGCAACGTTGATTGTAAATTCAATTATACAATAATTATAAGCAAGATAGATTTTCGATTCGAAGCATTATAAAGAAATATACAACCCAAGTTGACCAAAAAAAGTAAACTATTAACACCTACCTGCAAGATCCAAATTACAGAGGACCAATATTTTTTAGGAGTTCCCAAGTTCCTTAAAATACTGCGTTCGTGACCAAACTAAATTCACGACGATAATTATATTGGACATACCACTATATTCCTATCAAGAGGAGAAACCTTACATTTTTCTGACGATATCACAGTTAGAGGAAATATCAACATACACAGAAACCTACCAAACTCAACATCCGCAATATACGTGTAGAAAATACAACTACAATAGCTGAATCCAGATGTTAAAAAAAAAAATATTGAAAACATTGATAATAAGAAAGTATAAGCCAACACACTTTAACATATACTTTGAACATGCTTACAATGTGTTGACCGTGTTTGGAAAATAGAAAACAGACATTCCGATTCTAGATACATATTCAGTTAGAATTAAAATAAAAAGAACATCCCGGATAATGAGAATAAAGAAAAGCCGAAAGCGCTTAAACATACAAAACACAAGGACAATCGTTGCACAATTTATTTCCAGAACAGAAAACATTTACATGAACATAAGAAAAATTAAATAACATGTTTAAACGCAGTATCTTTTCAGCCGGCTTCAGTGAAACTTGTATACCCACCTCTCTCTCTCTCTCTCTCTCTCTCTCTCTCTCTATATATATATATATATATATATATATATATATATATATATATGTGTGTGTGTGTGTGTGTGTATGTTTGTGTATCTGTGTCTGTATGATTGTATATATATATATATATATATATATGTATGATTGTATATATATATATATATATATATATGTATGATTATATATATATATATGTGTGTGTGTGTGTGATTGTATATATATATATATTTATATATATATATATGTATGATTGTATATATATATATGTGTGTGTATATATATATATATGATTGTATATATATATATATGATTGTATATATATATATATGTATGATTGTATATATATATATATATATATATATATATATGTATGATTGTATATATATATGTGTGTGTGTGTATGATTGTATATATATATATATGTATGATTTTATATATGTATATATATATATATATATATATATATATATATATATATATATATATATATATATATATATATATATGTTGCAGTGCAATACACAGACAATAACTGATAATAGGATTTTGCCCGGCGGTATGGTTTTATAAAAATGACGACTCTTAATTTGGATAAGTTTTATGGAAAAACAAGGAAATGATAAAGACTGATCCTTTGGCAAGTTTTCACGAGATTTAGTGAGAAACTGAAAATAGATTATTTCTGGAAAGAAAATTCTCGATATATCTATATATATCTCTCTCTCTCTATATATATATATAATATATTGATAGATAGATAGATAGATGTGTGTGTGTGTGTGTACGTATAAATCGGCTACACATCGCTATATACATATATATATATAACTGCTCAAAAATCATGCATTTAGTAAAAGCTCTTTGTAGTTCGCACTTAATATTTTTTTTTTTTTTTGCTATTTCCCCCAAACCCTGTTCTCCCGTCTATTTACTCAAGCCCATCAAGTATGTTACGCGATCTTTTGCTTAAATCTGTCTCGTGAGTATAATATTTTTCAAGCCCTCCGTCCTCATTAGGACCCTAGGAAATTCACCTGCGTCTTGCTGATGTTAAGAAAAGGTTTCCTTTTAGTTTCCATTTTCCCTAAATCATTGTCGTTGCTCCCATGTTCGGTCCATGGTATCCTCGGTATATTTCTGTAGAATCACAGATATAACGTATGAGTTTAGTACTATTTTCCATGTTTCAAACGAAAGATTTATCCATTTCTTAATACCGTGCTTAGCGTTTCAGGGGGGGATCATTAGCGCCTTTGTGTTTCAGCGTCGCACATTCCATCCTCTGTTAAAGCACCTCCAAAATAGTTTTGTACTTTAATTTTGGTATCTCCAATTTATAATTTTCATATGGCAGGACTGATATCAAGAAACAGTTCAGTACTGTCTTTGTTTTTCTGTCTCTTAATACTCTGCTTAGATTTTGGAATGCATCTTTGGCCATCCCAATGCGTCTTCGGATCTCAGTGTCGAACTTTCCGTCCCCTGTTACAACACTTCCCCGATATTTAAATTTTGTACCACTTCGTTGCAAAAGTACTTCCGCTAACACTCTGTGGCGACGAAGGAGAAAATCAAGTCTTACCTCGTCAAAGAATTTTTTGTTCTTTGAGCTATATATCGCGAAAAGTGAATTAGAAACAAGATTCGGCGTGAACTTTGTTGGCCTCAAAATATAGTAATTGTTTGCGCTTCCCTATCTGTCTCGGCCAAACCCAACCTATCTGACCCTCAATAAAAGAACGCTATTTTGTATCGCAGGAATGTCCCAGTTTTTTTTGTGGGTGAAGAAGTAGATGTGTATTGTGAGTTTTGATATTAATTTCTGACCCTTTTGTTTTACGCCCCCCTCCCTTCTGACGTTGAACTTGCAAAATTGATTTTTGAGCATTGGAATTGCGACCTTATGGGTTTTATTGATCGGAAACCCTATTACTGATGCAGCAATATCAGTCAGCTGAGGTCTTCTTAAATTGAAAACAGCTGTCGCAAACACCAATTCGGAACATTTATTTTTGACCAATGGTTATCATTATCGCAAAGTGGGCATTAAGCAGGTTTCTAGACAAAGAGATGTCGCCGAATGAAGATAAATTGTTTTTTTAGACAAAGACAACAGGGGAAAGAACAATGATATCTATAAAACTGACCAGTTTCACGAAAAGACACGCAGAGAAACGAAGCGGACCTCGGAGAACGAACAGGAAAAACACCCGTTATACTGTTCACCTTCACCTCATTTATGCCTCATGTCAACTTCGAACGCTTATAGCAGTAGGTTATAACTCAAGAAAAAAAGTCTTGTTTACTGTTAGAAATTGTTTTGTTTTTAACTCGTGGGTAACGATCTGGCCAAAAGGTAATTTTTAAGCCTCAAGCGGGAGTAACTATGATTTCCTTAAGTAGACCTTCCACTTTGTAGTGGCTTAGTGCTGGGCCTCCTCATATAGCGTCCCGCTGATAACAGCCTCCTGGCTGGCTAAGAGTCCAGACGTCGTCCACAGACATAAAAGTTGGAGTGCACGTCCTTCCAGAATGCGCCGATCTGTGTGGGGTTGTGATCCTCATTTGATTTTACTTACTTTGGCTCTATACACAATAATGCCATGCCTCGACACACCCACACTCACAAGACGTCGGTGCCAAAACTCTACTAAATATTTTCTAGTCAACCAAGAGGACTCGCCTCTCCGTTGTGACTGCCCTCTTTGACGCGCGCTTTCCGAGCGATCGGTCGGTCTCGCTAGATTGTTTGCCTGGTGCACTCTGTCAACGAAAATGGAGTCTGGGCTGAGTTCCGACCCAACACTATTAAGCTCACAATTCAAATAAATATTTAGGTTTTGTCTTATTAAATACTTTTGATGATGATTTGATTATTGCACGGCATAAACTATTGAGTTTCAAAAGGGGTCAAAAGAGATATATATATATATATATATATATATATATATATATATATATATAGAGAGAGAGAGAGAGAGAGAGAGAGAGAGAGAGAGAGAGACAGACAGACAGACAGACAGAGGGAGAGAGAGAGAAGAACAAATAGAGAAATACACTCTCTAGATATGACACATCCTCTAATTTAACTAAATTAATCTCAAAGTCGAAATAAAAATAAAAAACGAATTGTCTGTCTGTGGATGACAAAAATATTGGCTCCTGAAAAATTAATTTCGGTTGAGCACTGTGGGTGCGTTTGTAAACAGTGACTATTAAAGCTAATATAGCATGACTCTTCGGCAGAATTGAGTCACTGTCAGTCACTGTGTGTTTATCTAAATCTAAAAAATAAACACGCTAAAATTCACCTTCATCCCTGCCGTGCGCCGACGGCTTAGTGGGAGAAGTTCCGACTGACGCAAATTCAGTCGGGTTCCGATGCCTAGCTAAAGGCAACCGGTGGTCTAGTCACATTGATGAGCTGTGAAACAGCGAAACAGTCTGTCTGTGGATGACAAAAATATATTTATATATATATATACACTTATATATTTATATTATATATATTTATATTTATATATATATTTATATATATATATATTTATAATATATATATTTATATATATATTTATATATATATTTATATATATATATATATATGTATATATAAACATATAAACATATATATATATATATATTTATATGTTTATATATACATATGTATATATATTTATATATACATATATTTATATATACATATATACATATATACATATATATATATATATATATATATATATATATATATATATATCATTTTAAAGTGTGGTATATTTCTGGGATAAGGTGCCCAATATCAGAGATAGAGCGTATGTAATTATAATAGTGTACATTGATGTCAACACTCAGCGGAGACAGACTGCGTCATGATAGACGTAAACGTCAGGCCACGTTTGTTGGGATATTTCTCAAATATTCATATATATATATATATATATATATATATAACATTGAAGTGAACTGACACGTGTATATATATATATATATATATATATATATATATATATATATATATATATACGTGTCAGTTCTCGTCAATGTTCACTTATATATATATATATATATATATAATGATAAATTATTCAGAAATAAAGTGAACATTAAAATGATTAATTAATTTAACTCACGTCTTTTTGGGATTTTTTAACACATGCTTATCCATTGTGAAATAAAACTGATGTGCGGTAATGTAAAATTATTTCATTTAGTGAGATCTTATGTTTACGAAGCCTTTGGTGAAGTACAAATCCTCCTCCTAACCATTTTTATGAATAAAAGATTCTGATGTGGTATTTCATAAATATACATTTGTTTTATTTGTAATTTTGTAGAACCTAGAAATGCACTCATTTGTATCTTTCCATTGATTAGCTTGTGTAGTAATCGTTAATGAGATGTTTCAGGGTCTTATCCAATCTGACTATTAAACTTCTGAGTATTATATATATATATATATATATATATATATATATATATATATATATATATATATATATACGGCGTGTAACATCAATATTGTCCAATTGTTATATTAAGTTCTGAACCTTTGTATCTTAGAAATGATTAATGATATCCTACTGAAATTCTCCATGGTTTTTGTAACTCTATTGGACTCTAATTTGAGCAATAAGAATGTATAATTACTCTCCGAGCTTAAATGAAAAATCTTAATGAAATCGATTATAAACGAAAATAACATCATTATTTAATACTTGCTAAGGTGTGAAAACTCATGTAGTATTGAAATAAAACTCTATATATATATATATATATATATATATATATATATATATATATATATATATATATATATATATATATATATATATATATTCCACGTTCATTTTCCAATTTATTCAAGATAATCACTGTCTTCTCTAAACATCTAACTTCCTGTCCAGGAGTAACAAGTTACATCACAGGATTCACGCACGATTTCATTTTCAATTCTTTTTTTCACTGCTCTTTGGACTGTCATAGCTGCTATTCCTCTCCCACGTGTCAAACGTCTTATGAATTGAGTTGGATATTTACAAATTGATCTCTGTCACTCTAATTTCAAATGCTGATTACATTTCCTGTTGTCATTTACTGATCCAGAGTATTCTCTCTACTGGTCCCTCTTTTTCTTTAAGGTTATGCACCGTTCTTGAAATGCCTTTGAAGACGGAAGCCAGAGTATTAACGTTGGTAACATTACTGAAGGTCTGAATGATTTTTTCCTTTCAACATTGCACAGTTTAGAAGAGAGTGGGGCTTTAACAAAACAATATTACAGGGGTCTCTTTTTACCTGAATATCTCAAAGGATTCGTTCAGTGATTCTTACGACAATTGTTGTCAAATGACTAAACGTCTTATAAAAAAAAAACAGATAAAATAAACTCAAATAATTTAGAAGATTTTTTAGATATTAAACATTTTGTGGGATGGATAATTATGCTGTTACACGATTTGGAGAATTTTGCTGTTGCACCATATATATATATATATATATATATATATATATATATATATATATATATATATGTGTGTGTGTGTGTGTGTGTGTGTTTAGGCAGCAATCATTCTTTCATGCACATTTCATTGAAAACGACTGACAAGGTGCTTTTATTTAGTTTTTTATACAATTTCTCATGCGATCTAATCATTTTTTTCTTTTCGGATGATAAATTATATAAAAACTGTGCGAATTTTATCCGAGCGCTTTCGGCTATACATTTAGCCATTTTCAAGGATTAAATATTTTAACTGTTAAATAAGAAATAGTTTGTTTGTATGTATGTTTTATAAAATGTTTTCATTTTTCGAAACAAGGTCAAGATATTATGCACATGTTCAAAGTTAATATTTTTAAGTGTTGTTTTTTTGATTTTATTAATAAGGCTTCCATTATGTTTAGCCTTTTGTTGCATGTGAATGATGCTATTATATTAGTGTTGCCAACAAGTATGTTACGAATAGTGTCCGGTAGGTCTCCATGAATATTTAAATGAGATCTAATTGAGCTATGGTCTATAATTGAGTTTTAATGTGCTTCTAATAAATACTTTACTAAGAATTTTACATTTGGGAAAATGATTATCAATCAATTGGAGGAACTTATGGCTTAACTTAGTACTGACTAATCGATTAAATGACTGTGTGTATCAAATGATCTTCCTATTTCTGTTTCTTTTCTTTGAACTACTATCATCATATTTTCTAAACTTGATTTCAGCACACTTATAAACACTATTCTTTACAACTTTATCATACACACCACTATATTAACACGTCTTCGTCCGATGAGTGGTTGCTAATCCTACGTTCAAAAGACGAAGGAATGTGTTGGATTACAGATGGAGTGTGTCTGAAATTGGGGTGAATATAAATTGCATTGGAGTTATTTTTCTTAATGTTGAAATATCTGTCTATATTTCTGAGATGAGGTAATATGTACACTATTTTCATTATTCGGACTATTGTCCTCATCTTTGTCGACATGTTTATCACAACGTTTGGGACCTTCATTTTCTGTCTATATCTTTGAGATGAGGTATTATATACACTATTTACATTATTCGGACTATTGTTCTCATCGTTGTAGCCATATCTATTACAACGTTTCGGCCGTTGTACGCTCCGACCTTCTTCAGGTGTTTGGAATATCGAACTGAACCCGTGGCACAGTGGATAAAGGCGTCAGTTACATCCAGTGACAGGACCCAAAGGGTGGGAGTTCAATACCATGGTTACGGCAGTGATTAACTTGGTGAGGGGAATTAACAGAATGTAACTGATAACTGACATCTATTAAAAATGGCACGTGGAAATAGAACAGTCTACCCGAGCGAGGGAAATAAAGCGTTCAGTTCGACATTCCAACCACCTGCAGAATGCCGAAGCGTACTGAATTGCGTCATGGTATTATTTTTGGTACAGACGGTGTTTAAACTGACCCTACTATATATATATATATATCCAAATGTAAAAAAACGAAGAATAAAATTTACATCGTTCAAAATATTAATTTAAAACAGGGCCCAATAAAAAATTAGTGCAATAAATATTAATTGTACAATGTTATATTAGAACATGTAAATATCCACTACAAAATTGTACATTCTGTTTCAACGTCAAAATCAAACGTTTCTTCAGCTGGTTTATACTGATGATACTAAATGACTTTATTTCAAATTGCGATTAATGAAACGTCACTTTCCGTTTCTGGAAATTATTCATTAATTTTGTAGTGGATATTTACATGTTATAACGTAACGGGTATAATATATATATATATATATATATATATATATATATATATATATATATATATATATATATATATATATATATATATATACATATCAGGCGGCCTGACGATTGCCTTAAGCATGAAACAGGGTGTCGCCTCTGAATTTGACTTCACTGTTCACTATTATATTTATATTTACATACGCTCTATCTCTGATATTGAGCACTTTATCCCATAAATATAGCACACCTTAAAACTATATTTCTTCATATATATATATATATATATATATATATATATATATATATATATATATATATATATATATATGCATGTATGTATGCATGCATGCATGTATGTATGTATGTATGTATGTATGTATGTATGTATGTATATATATATATATATATATATATATATATATATATATATATATATATATATAATGTCACCGTGCTAATGCCTCATACATAATGAACTATTTCGTTTTGACCCACAAAAAGTGGAAATGTTATATCAGAGGTGCGACTTGGTTTCAGTGAGAAATGAAATAAATAAATAAATAAAGAAAGAATAAGTTTTTCACGTCTTCTGCCAATACCTCAAAAATATAAAAGTGAACATTGAAGTCAACAGTCAGAGGCGACAGGCTGTTTCATGGTAGATGAGATCGGCAGGCCTTAAATTAAAAAAAAATCAACCCCAGCGTTGCGACCGCACGCTCCAAAATTTCTTACCGTTAACAATGACACAGTCCTAAAAAAAAAAACAACATATTTTGGATCACATCTACTCTTTCGTTGTCCCGTTATTACCTGTATGTAAAAGACAAATCTATTTCCATACCTGATGATATCTGTATGAACAGACGAATGTACTCGTATAAAAAGACCTTATGCAACTGGAATTTATTAAAAACAGGGATCATAACATTCATCTACAGGTTCGTGGGTTAATGTATCTTAATAAATTTGTTTGCAAAGATGTATTAGCATTAAATTCACTATCTGCTTTTTGTATGAATGATTCATGTAATGTATATATATATATATATATATATATATATATATATATATATATATATATATATATATATATATTAAATAAAAACAGACCACTTTAAGGTTCCATATACTATATATAGATTTAATGTGTCAATGTCTGGTTTTCCTCCAAAAATTTAAATTTGAAAGAATAGAAATGTTACATCTAACTCAATCATGTCTCTCTACCCCCCTCACTCCCTCACTTCGTTAATTTACTTATTACTGCCCGTCATAAATGTGTAAATTTCTTTTCATTTTTCGTTTCAACCTTTGGAAAAAAAGTCTGATGATCCACTCTCCTTTAAAAGGGCTGTGGTGAAATAATTTATTATATGGAACCTTAAAGTGGTCTGTTTTTATTGAAATTATTAGCTCTGATTTACATTCAGCTCTCTGGATTTTATCCTCCTTGGGTCTACCCATACCGATTACCTAGTTTTTCGTAAACTATATATATATATATATATATATATATATATATATATATATATATGTGAAGAAATATAGTCTTAAAGTGTGCTATATTTATGGGATAAAGTGCTCAATATCAGAGATAGAGCATGTGTAAATATAAAAGTGGACATGGAAGTCAGCACTTAGAGGCGACAGTCTGTTTCATGCTAGTGCAATCGTCAGGCAACTCTTGCCTGACTTGCCTGACGATTGCACTAGCATGAAACAGACTGTCGCCTCTAAGTGCTGACTTCCATGTCCACTTTTATATATATATATATATATATATATATATATATATATATATATATATATATATATAATTTAAGGCCTTTTAATTGACAGGGCGTAAAGGCTGTCCAAATTAACCAAGGAACTAACTATCGAAGGCCGGTACAAGCAGAATTATCATATGAAGCTTAGTTTCAAAATTATGCGCATTCAGAAGCATGTGGACACAGCTCAGAGGTAATTGATACTAATGTACTGACACAGTTACGGTTCTCAAAGTGAGTTTCACAATATTTTATATATTCAAGGCCTTGTAACGATCATGTTTTGACATTCCAGGCTCATCAAGTCTGTTCCAAATGACCACGTTCCGTTAAAAATACTCTGTCATAATTGGAAATTACTAGAGAAAAGAAGAATTGCAGACTTCTCTTTGACACTGGAGAGGAATTTTCAAACGCTTGAATGAATATCTACTCAGAGTAATTGGTGGTAGGTGTATCGTCAGTGTTAGTACTTTTACTGTGAAGCGCTCGGTCATGCTTTACTCAGGTGAACTGATTTGGTCTGGTTTGGTTTGTTTGACGGCATACCAACTTTAATGGGTTATTTAACGCCGACAAGATTTTTATTGCTGGTAATACTTTTTTCCAAAAATGTATTGCTTGTAATATTTTTTTTACTTCTGAAAAAATGTACTGCTGGTAATAATTTTTCAAAAACATTAAGTATTACTGGTATTAAAACCTATTTTTACACTTTCATATTGTTTTGGCTCCGTTTCAGTGAGTAAATATTTCCTCAGAGCTGCAACCCTGATAGGTGCTACCTCCCCGGGTCAGGGAGGACCTTCTGTACATCAGCCTTTAAGAGGTGGTTACATGCTCCTGAAAACCTCCTGATCGGAGACATTTATGTCGGGTTTAGTTTATTGTCTGACCATGACGGGAGCTCTTCTGGTCAACGAGCTATATTTATGTCACACGTGACTTCAAGAAGCCGGATAGGCACGGCGACTGCTACCCAAACTCTGCCCCCGTAGTCGGAAGGATTTAGCACAAAATTTGATCTAAAGTATGATAAATGAGCTTTCGTCTGTCTTACCAATCCACTAAAGTCGCTACATACAGAGACAAGAGAGCCATTACACGCTGGATGACAGTTCTTCTTGCAGAAAATATTTTTAAAAAATGCGTTGGTGGACTAAAAACGTCAGACGAAAGTCCTCCTCCCTAAAAAGAAAAAAAAATAATAGTCTGACAAATAGAGCAAGAGATGTTTAAAGTTGCCGCATATAAGCAAGACTAACAGTCACATACTAGCTTCCCATCATCATCACCATCATCATCACGATAACCGTCATCACCATCATCATCATCACCGCCACCCCGTATGTCGGATCCGAATGCAGTAGACACGCGAACTCTTTGCCACAACAGTCTATCAACTACAGCCGTCAGCAATTATGGTACAGTCATGCCTATCCATTGTCGACAGTGTCCAGCCAGGCTTTGCGTTGGCGTCCTCTCCTACGTCCATCTTCAACGGCACCTTGCATGATGATCGGTTCCCATATTTCAGCATAAAACAACAGATGGAATAATTTTAAATCGAGCTGCAACCGTATATATATATATATATATATATATATATATATATATATATATATTTCAAAAAGTAGATTAGTAAAGTTAATGATATAAAATGGCGAAAACTCTTCGCAAACAATATTTTAAAGTGACATTAACCTACGAACCACTCGATGAATGTCATGATCCTTGTTTTTAATAACTACAAGTTGTATATGGTCTTATTTTAATCTGCTAGTACTTTCAACTGTACATAAAGCCATCATCAGGCATGGAAATTATTTTCTCTTTTAGTAAATCCAGGTAGCATTGGAGACGAAAGATTAAATGCGAATGGAAATATATTTTTTTTAGAGATGTGTTATTGTTAACGGTTAAAAACTTATGGAGCGTGTTGTCGCAACATAAGTTGGAATTTTTTTTGGAAAATTTAAGAGATTGCGTTTTATACTAATATGTAATTTGATAAAAAGTTTTTGTAGGAATTTATCAGTCAATATGGCATGAACTAAATTATTCAATAAATACAGTAATGTCTCAGTTGTTATCCCGAAAATTTGCACGTCGGATCAGTTCTTTTAAATCAAATATGTGGTGCAGTTCAATTTATATTACAATGAATCATTCATACAAAAAGTACATTAGTAAAGTTAATGATAAAACAATAACACAATATATATATATATATATATATATATATATATATATATATATATATATTTGAATTGGACAATGTCCGACAATTTATTTTAAAGACATTTATGATATGATTAACGTTATTTTTATAGATACAATATTTAAGCAAATGCACTGTTTTATAATAAACAGTATTAAATAAAATTTTCTATGAAAATTTCTCGGACATTCAGGCCAGTAAATGTTATTTCCAGAACCATCAAACGAACGGTGAATAAGTTTTAAAAAGAAGGAACAGTAGAGAGGAAAACTGGATCAGAAGGCCACTACAGGAAGAAGAATCATCATTTCAACTTAGAGCTAAAGAGATCCAACTCGATATATAAGACGTTTGACAGAAAAAAAGACGTGAAAGAGAAGTTTCAGCTATGACAGAACAAAGAAGAGTGGAAAAAAACTTGACAATGAAATCGTATGTAAAAACTCTGAGACATCATTTTACTCCAAGACAGACGGTTAGAAAGTTAGAGAGGGCGTAGTTCATGAGTTGAAAAATGATCCTGGAATGCTACTTATCTATCTCTCTATCTCTCTATTTATATATATATATATATATATATATATATATATATATATATATATATATATATATAGTCAAACCTAATGAGCCAGACACACCTACCAAGGTTTCACTTAGGCAGATCGTCAGGGTCGGCTGGCTAAAGAGGCAATAGAAATGGGAAATATTAAAAAGATGCACTAAGTATAAAGCGGGCCATAAGTTCTGTAAGCTATGCACCGAGGAAAAATTAGCTATAGCATTATATAATACACCTGATGATCTACTAAATTCCAAAACCGAGATTCTTAACAAATGTAGACACAGAAATGCTTGGTTACTGAAATAAGCTTCTCTCTCCCGATTGTAGCGCTATCATTATTGTTTGTGTTTTTTTAATTATCCCCTCTCCTTTTAGTTAGTTGAATAAATCTATACCCACCCCCCGTTGTCGCTTTTCTTTTTTTTTTCTCTTCCTTGGTCACGTGGTGTTGTCTTGGTGGTCGTCTCTATATATATGCCGTTTTCTGTTGCCTCTTTAGTCAGCTGACCCTGACGATCTGCCTAAGTGAAACCTTGGTAGGTGTGTCTGGCTCATTAGGTTTGACTAGGTTTGCTCTACGTTTGTATTGAGCTCTTTAGTTAGTTGTTTACTCGTATCGGGGTTTTTCCTTTGGGCCTTGAACCTGTATCTGTGCGATTATTTTCGACAGACTTTCATGTTCCTGGCTCTTTCTTTTTTTTAAAACCTTTTTTTCCTTCGTGATTGATTTGGCTGTTGTTAAATCAAGAGTTCGAAGGTTTTCCGACACGAGTATAGTTACCTATATATATATATATATATATATATATATATATATATATATATATATATATATATCTTGTCATTCACAGACAGTATTGTTTCGCTGTATCACAGCTCCTCAGTGCGACTAGACTTCCGAATGCCTCAAGCCAGGATTGAAACACAACTAATTTGGTGTCAGCCAGAGCTATATTCTCTCGGTAGAGTTACACAACTAAATCTAGCGTATTGTTTTTACAAAAGTAAACAAATGCAAATCATATATATATATATATATATATATATATATATATATATATGAACTTCATTTCAATCCTTCAGTTTTTTCCTATCCTTATATCCTTAGCTATGATTAATTAATGATGAACATGTCATTTTCATTTATGATTGATTTCATCACGATTTTTCTGTTAAGCATGGAGAGTAATTATACATTCGTATTGCTACAATATTGTTATAAAATATCTCGGAGATTTCCAGTATGATATCTTGAATCATTTCTAAGATGCAAAGCTTCATATCTTGATCTAATAATTATAAAATGTTTCTGTTACACGATTTGGACAATTTTGCTGCTAAATGCTGTATTGATATATATATATATATATATATATATATATATATATATATATATATATATATATATAATGACGGAGAGAGAGAGAGAGAGACGGAATACATTTCCAACCTATAAATGAGTAAAGCATTTCTTCAGTTAGTTATTCTAAAACATTGCTTGAGAATGAAGCTGTATTCTAAATTTCAAGTTTAATATCGAAATTAAATTTAGGACTTTATTCAATTTTCGAAACATAGTAATTTCTGTGTCGCGATGGAATAATTTTTAAAAAAATAATGATATATATAGGTTTGATTAAATGGTCTGTCTGTTTAATTAATTTATTTACCGGATATTTTTAAACAAACTTTTTTAAATCAATACTTGCTGTGTAAATATTTACTTCCTACCAATATATATATATATATATATATATATATATATATATATATATATATATATATATATATATGATGGGTGAGAGAGAGAGGGAGGGAGAACGACGGAATATACTGACAAAAATTTGGAGATAAATTCATGGACAAATTTTGCTTGGAATAAATCACATTATGGACGACAAATGTTTTCCAAATGACCCGGACACAGTCCAGTATAAAAGAACACCGAGGCTTCACATGTGATTGGTCACCTGTCGGCAAAATCATCTGGTCAGGTCGAAGAATTGTTGGTCTGTCCGAGAAATAGGAATGGTCAATTACCGTAATTATGAGACTGTACAACGAAGATGATAACGCATCGGATGAGACCAGCGGTCATTTAACTATTGACCGCCAATACCCGACAAAGAAAGACGATTACAATGAATTCGCTGTCGAGGGAAGGCAGAAGGGTATTTGATCACCATAGTCAATGTCACTTGATTTCTATTTTCACTCACTCCCTCTCTATTTCTCATTCACTCCATCTCTATTTCTCACTCATTCCCTCTCTATTTTCATTCACGCCCTCTCTATTTCTCACTCACTCCCTCTCTATTTCTCACTCATTCCCTCTCTATTTTCATTCAGGCCCTCTCTATTTCTCACTCACTCCCTCTCGATTTCTCACTCACTCCCTCTCGATTTTCACTCACCCCCTCTCTATTTCTCACTCACCCCCTCTCTATTTCTCACTCACTTCCTCTCTATTTATCACTCATTCCCTCTCTATTTTCACTCACGCCCTCTCTATTTCTCACTCACTCCCTCTCAAGTTATCACTCACTTCCTCTCTATTTCTCTCTCCCTCCCTCTCTATTTCTCACTCTATCGCTCTCTATTCCTATCACACCCGATCTGGTATCAATATATTCTTTCTGTGTTTGTAACTAAGTAATTGTCTAATATACAGGCTAGTGGTGAAAACGTTCGCTTTACGACCATCGCCCAAGGGTTCGAATTTCAGCAGGGTCAATCAGTTATCCAGGGGACATCTTGATGTTATCTGCTTCAGCTAACGAGCGCAGCCTGCGGAAACTTCTTTAAAAAACATATCACGCTCTGTATGTGAAATTGGGTAGACAGATCAATTTTGGGACCAACAGTGGTTGTGATTGCGCAAAAAGAGAAAAAGTCATCGTGACCGATGGTTTTAGCGTACTGTCAATTTTCCAAATTATGCGTTTCCTCAGAATCGGTAACTACACTACATGTGTTGAATAAACAGAAAGGTGCCTGAACGGGTGCCTGCAATAGGGATTCGATAGCCTTCTCATAGTGGTTTAGATACAAGAAGGAGTTCTAGATCAGATTAGAGATGTTTATCAATCTAATATGTCTCAATCTTATTAAAGCTTCATTAGAGTAATCGGTCGTACGTGAAATAAGGTTAGCCAATCAAAACCAAACAACCAATAACCAGAATTTCCTGTTAAAATAGGATGTCAGTATTATTTTCATTTTGCGTCACTTAGACGACAATTTATCCAACGCACGCTGTATATCTGTTAAAATGGGATGTCAGTGTTATTTTCATTTTGCAGTCGTTTAGACAATTTATCCATCGCACACTGTATATCTGCTAAAATGTGATGTCTTTAATTTTGCGTCATTTAGACGACAATTTTATCCATCGCACCCTGTACATCTGTTAAAATGTGATATCTTTATTTTGGCGGCATTTAGACGACAATTTATCCATCGCACCCTGTATATCTGTTAAAATGTGACGTCAGTGTTATTTTCATTTTTGCGTCATTTACACGACAATTTATCCATCGCACACTGTGTATATGTGTGTGTGTGTGTGTGTGTGTGTGTGTGTGAGAGAGAGAGAGAGAGAGAACGTGAGAGAGAGAGAGAGAGAGAGTCTCTGTGTTATATTTACAGCGCGGTTATTGTTATCCATGTTTCTTTAAATATGACTGAAACCTTGGTTCCACTAGTTCAGACCTTCACAGCTATGATTCGACATACCACTTCAAATGATTCGAATCATCCTCATTCCATTCGGGCACCGTTATTAAGGAGGAGGTTCCACCCGGCTTCTTCTTCAGAACAGTTACGCCGGGAAACAGGCTCGTGAGAGGATCGCTTTTCCGATCAATATTTACCCAAGTTACCTTTTTAACGCGGGACATTCCTTGCTTGTAGCCTCGTGCAAAAATATTCCGTAGACCCTGTATACCAGGGGTCGGGTTTGTCTACCTCATCAAACGTGAAATCTGACCCTCTGCATAGCCTCGTCTGGGTTTCTCTCTGCCTCCGGGTAGAGAGATCGACAATAAGTTCTCTTCAACTACAAACATTTTCAAGTCAAGGTCGAACCGTTATCTAGCCTTAATATCATCATAATATGCACCATTTAATTACTCTTTGTACGGTTAAACAAGTTTATTTATCAAACAATTACATTGAGTGGCTCTTGGGCCTTTGGGTTAAAATAGTAAAAAAGAGAAAAGGATAGAATATACTATCGCAGCAAAAGCCATGCACTAATGAAGAGGCTTGATCGTCAACGTCATGAAATGTCATGGTGCAACAAATGGCATGACGTTAAGCTCCATCTGTTTAGAAGATTTTCACAAAACGTAGATAAAATCATCTTAAAGCAGAAATAAACGACCAAACGTGTCTCTGAATTTTAATTTCGCATTTGCACTGAGCGTGGTTAATCTTTTGAACATGGATGAATCAGCGGCTTACAAAAGTCACCTATCATTGATTATTCTAAGGTCTCCTTGTATTACCGAATGTCTGCGCCCATGAGGAGTTGAATAATATGTGAATTTATTCGTGTTACGATGAAAGCATATTCGAATTCAATCGATTTGCAAACAGACATCCGCTAAACAAAGCCAGTTTTCCAAGTGACCGGAGTGCCTCTAAGATATACAAAGTTATTAATTATACAAACTTTAAGAATATCACATTAGAATTTGTCTATATTTCCATCTTTATAACCCACAGCTGAATACTTTTTTTAAATTATGCAGATGTGTACATATTCATATATATTTTTATTCAAACTCGCTACAGAATGTTATCCCTATATGCGCATGCGTGTAAACTTCACCACATCACAGTATACATGAGTAGATCGTTAGAGATATGTATCGTGCTATTAATATATTCAAATACAATCTGTTTGATATCGTTACATAATTATAAAATTATAAAACAAGTTTTCTTATATTGTTTTCTTATTTAATTTGTATTTTATGTATTCCGTACTTGGTTTTATTTGTTTAAATGCGTACCATTTTTTGTTTTTGTCTGATTAGTCATTTGAATTTTTTGTTTTCTCTTTCCTTGTAAGTGATGCTCTTGGTTGTATCTGAGTGCTTAGATTTTAAATGTTAAGTTTGAATCGTTCAGGTTTTGGATTACATGTAATGTCAATATTTAATAGAAATGTCGGTTTTTTGGCTATATTCTTTTTATTTATTCTTTTATCTTTTATTTCTTTCCTTATCGGGGCATATGCTCGTGGCATTATGGGTCCGTCCCTCTTTCCAACCCCTAAAAATGTCAGATAAACATCGCATACTGGAAAAGTCCCATGAGTAGAAAATCTTCTATCTAAATAAGTTATTCTGTAGGCACGTTCTGAGAAATATCTTAACTTTAATTTAATTATTTTTATTTTATTTATTCGAAAATTCATTTAGAGATAGGTCTGCGATTTTAAATTTTTGTCTGAATTGGTCAGTGGATTTTTTATTGTTTTTTTTTTCTATTTGTAATTCATATTTTCGGTTGCATTTGAGTGTTTAAATTTCAATTTCAATTTAGAATCGTTAATGCTCCGGGTGACATGTAACTTCAATATTTAATATATAATAACTTCAATAATTATAATATATAACTTCATATATAATATATAATAACTTCAATATTTAATAGGGATTATGTTTTTTTTTCGCTTTATTTTTTTGCATTTTTATTTATTTTTCTATTTTTATTTTATTTTTTCCTTAACCGGGCATTCGCTCGTGGTATTAAGGAAGGTCCTTTCATCTTCCCAAACCCTTAATCTACTAAAAAGGTGAGATAAACATCCCATACTGAAAAAGTCCCGTGGGTAGAAAATCGTCTATCTAAATAAGTTATTCTGTAGGCACGTTCTGAGAAATATCTTAACTTTAATTTAATTATTTTTATTTTATTTATTCGAAAATCCTTTTAGAGATAGGTCTGCGATTTTTAATTTTTGTCTGAATTGGTCAGTGGATTTTTTATTGTTTTTTTTTTTCTATTTGTAATTCATATTTTCGGTTGCATTTGAGTGTTTAAATTTCAATTTCAATTTAGAATCGTTAATGCTCCGGGTGACATGTAACTTCAATATTTAATATATAATAACTTCAATAATTATAATATATAACTTCATATATAATATATAATAACTTCAATATTTAATAGGGATTATGTTTTTTTTTTCGCTTTATTTTTTTGCATTTTTATTTATTTTTCTATTTTTATTTTATTTTTTCCTTAACCGGGCATTCGCTCGTGGTATTAAGGAAGGTCCTTTCATCTTCCCAAACCCTTAATCTACTAAAAAGGTGAGATAAACATCCCATACTGAAAAAGTCCCGTGGGTAGAAAATCGTCTATCTAAATAAGTTATTCTGTAGTCACGTTCTGAGAAATATCTTAACTTTAATTTAATTATTTTTATTTTATTTATTCGAAAATCTTTTTAGAGATAGGTCTGCGATTTTTAATTTTTGTCTGAATTGGTCAGTTGATTTTTTTATTGTTTTTTTTCTATTTGCTTGCAATTAATTGTTTTGGTTGTATCTGAGTGTTTAAATTTTAAATTTCAATTTTACATCGTTCATGTTTTGGGTTACGAGAAACCCCAATATTTAAAAAGTGGCCATTATTTTATTCTATTTTCCTACCCCACTAACTCCGAACCACAAACACATTCCTCGCTAACAGAGGAGGTGGGGGTTAGAGTTTTTTTATACCTACCTCCACCGACCCAGGCGCACAAGTATGTATGGGACATATATATATATATATATATATATATATATATATATATATATATATATATATATATATATATATATATATACTCGACTCTCCCGTCAAATACGACATATGAGAGAGTCAAGCAAGATCAGTTCCTAGGAAACCGACAGCCCGACAACAGCACATGAGATTTGATTATAGTGGTGAAGGTTTCGTGCAGGACCATCCACAACGAATACAGAGACCTGATGCACTACGACCCTCCGCAGATTTTGAGTTCAGAGTTGTCCTTCTCTTAGACCAGTTTCCATCCAAGGCTATAGAACCCAGTCTGTCCTGCTATTTACTCATAGTTGAAGGGAGAAGAGGATTCACACCTTCCCCAAGCACATAATGGATTCGACTGGAATTCGAACTCGGCTCTCCGATTCCTCAGTTCAAGCCGTTATCCATTACTCCATCGTGACTCTCTCTCTATATATATCTATCTATCTATCTATCTATCTATCTATCTATATATATATATATATATATATATATATATATATATATATATATATATATATATATATATATATATATATATATATATATATATATATATCATCAGAGTGGTTATATGGACATTACAACAGAGATGTTCAAAGATGACATCCTGTTATATTTGCATAGAAGTTTGGTATGCGATGATAATGGTTGTGGAATACCAAACTCAGTTCGTAATGCGGTTTTGTGTCGTCGTACATGGCCACATGAGAGAAAGCAATGTTATCAAGAGACCCTGTGTTTAAATGCATTCTAGTATGTTGTGACTGGTTTGAAATGCAATCTTGTTCATTGTGGGTTGCTTTTTTTAATGTAGATAGCCTCCAATATTTTAATTTTTTTTTTAATGTGTGTGTGTGTGTGTGTGAGTATTATTGTGTTATCAACTAATATCTGTCTAATATTATGTACATGGCTATGTTTTTCTAAGAAATGTTGTTTAATAGAACTAAGATCAGAAAGATGACAGGTAAGTCTACGGGAGAGCGTGGTTGTAGTAAAACCAATATATGTAGTGGGTTTATATTTAGTTATGTGGTTGTAGGGTTATTGGAGATCATGCTGTCAAATGTCTTGAATTTTTCATAATATCTGATAAGCTTAACTTATTTATTATTATTAATGGGTTTAATATTTCTACCTATTATGTTTTGGAGTGTTGTTTTGATAATGTTTGTAATTATTATGCATTTAGTTACAATAGTATAAGTTAATAGTGTTATGTTTATTTTGACGTATTTTTATTGTTATAATTATTATTGGTATCATCAATTTTGGTAGTGGTATTATTAAGTTTATTGAGATATATTTTAATTTGTCTGTATTTCTGAGATGAGGTATTATGTACACTATTTACATTATTCGGATTGTTGTCCTCATATTTGTTGCCATATTTATTACAACGAAATAAAGGTTCGGTTCGTCCAACCACCTGTAAAACGCCGGAGCTTACATCGACCGAAACGTTGTGATAAATATGGCAATACTCCGAATAATGTAAATAGTGAAAAATTTTAATTTATTGATCAATGATGGAATTAGGAAATCCTTTATTAACATGTGTTTGTTTGATGTTATGTAATTCATTATAGAATATGTTTTTGGAAGAAGGTATCATCTGTGTGCGTTGGATTAAGATTTTTATTATAACAGCTAACTTATATCGTTGGGGACATTCATTATTATAATTAAGAAGACACGAGTTAATGCTTGTCGGTTTTCTATATAGAGAAGTATAAATTAAGGTTTGCTGGAATCAATAAGTACATCAAGGAATGGAATTTATTTTTATTATTAATTTTGAAGTCAAGTTTAAATTGAAAAATATGACTTTCAAATATATATATATATATATATATATATATATAACATGTCTTTAAATAATTGTCGGACTTTGTCCATTTCATAATGTGTGACGTCATTTGTTTACATTTGATACGCCATGAGCAGTTATGAATGTACGTGAGAGATTCATGGAAGATTGAAGTTTATAAGCAGTAAATTCGACCTTGCCAACCGAACGATCCTCAGTGGCCGAATCGGTTAAGACACGTCAGGCTATATGACGGTTCCGTATAGGATACAGGTTCGAATCCTGTCGGAGGACGAATATTTTCTATGAAAATTTCTCGGACATTCAGGCCGGTAAATGTTATTTAATACTGTTTATTATAAACAGAACATTTACTTAAATACTTAATCTATAAAAAAGAATGTTAAACAGAAAAAGGTATATATATATAGATAGATTGTATACATATGTATTATCGAATTTATAAATGAAGGATGTATAAATACAAACGATCTTTTTCTGTCTTACTGTCTTTCTTTCTCTCCTTCTCTTTCTCTCCACACACACACACACACATATATATATATATATATATATATATATATATATATATATATATATATATATATATATATATATATATATATGACGTGGGTAAATCAGAAAAGTAATTCAAAGATGCGCCCATTCATGTTGGCGAGGCTGGAGAACACATCTTGGAGCACAATGGAGCTCTTGACATGAATCAACGGACGGTTTTTGAGCTGATTGAAAACTGGAAAGCAATAAGAATCGGTGTAACGTGGGTGGGATCGCGGCGCCCGTCACTATATCCAAACGGAAGAACACATCCAGAGGTTGGATGGTCATCAGCTATGGATCTGACCAAGCCAAACCATAGTAAAGTCTGACTTAGGGTACAGTAAAGTTTGATCGCATTGGGTACCGAGAAAAGCGAGGCCCTGTTGGGATTCAACACATAGAAAAAAGAACTCTGTAAACATCTACCTCAATTGAGTTTTGGCTCTTGTAAAGAGTGAAAATTATTTAAAATAAAAACATTCTAGAGGTCAGTTTTCGTTATTGAGGCGCCTTTTATGATACTGCTCCATATATTCCGTCATCTGTTTCAGCACTAGGCACATATTGTAATTCAGTGTTCCTCTGCTATGAGCCTGGTCCCTTCGGGACGTTGGCGACGATGGCTATCCATAATTTAATTTCCTTTGTAGCTCTTTATAAATGTTGTTTTCCCCTGTCTTTCCTAAACTCATCTCCGTCTTCCATTCATTCGTTCTTCTTTTTCTTCCATGTGCTGAATCTGTTCAACTTCCTGTTTGTTCCAGCTCTTAATAAATTTTATATTTTTGTTATATGTTTTGACCGTTGTTTCGCCATCAATTTATTCAAAGTCGTTCTACTTTTATCTCCCGTGTTCCTTTAAGGCATTGGTGATCATGACTCTCCACAATTTCCTGTCCTTTGTAGCTTTAAACAAATTTATTTATTTTTGTTATCACTCCTAAACATTATTCCAGCATCCAATTTGATTATAACGCGTTTCGTAGCGCTTATAATATAAGTAATACTTCGGCCACTTGTTGTGACGCCTGCATTAATTCGTCTGACTCCAAACGGCTTCGCTTTGCTATTCACCCAAGTCCCCCCCCCACTAGATAGGATATCGCACATGGCCGGCTTTAATGTGGGGAGTTCCGATATCAGGTAAAAATATCACGTAGACCCTGTATACATGTTTTCGGTTTTTCTACATTCCCAAACGAAACTCTGCCCATCGGCATAAACTCGTCTGGGTGCCTCCCTGCCCCAAATCATAGTTTTCGACATGTCGTCAGCGAACTGCCAGACTCCAAACCGCTTCTCTTTGGCATTCACGCAAGTTCTCCCCACTAGACAGAATGTTACGGAAGGCCGGCTTTAACGTGGGGGGTTCCGAGCTAGGGTAAAAATATTCCTTAGAAGAGACTCTGCCCATCGGCATAAACTCGTCTGGGTGCCTCCCTGCCCCAAATCATAGTTTTCGACATGTCGTCAGCGAACTGCCAGACTCCAAACCGCTTCTCTTTGGCATTCACGCAAGTTCTCCCCACTAGACAGAATGTTACAGAAGGCCGGCTTTAACGTGGGGGGTTCCGAGCTAGGGTAAAAATATTCCTTAGAAGAGACTCTGCCCATCGGCATAAACTCGTCTGGGTGCCTCCCTGCCCCAAATCATAGTTTTCGACATGTCGTCAGCGAACTGCCAGACTCCAAACCGCTTCTCTTTGGCATTCACGCAAGTTCTCCCCACTAGACAGAATGTTACAGAAGGCCGGCTTTAACGTGGGGCGTTCCGAGCTAGGGTAAAAATATTCCTTAGAGGAGACTCTGCCCATCGGCATAGACTCGTCTGGGTTCCTCCCTGACCAAAGGCATGGAGTTCGACAAGTCCTCAGCGAACTCCCGGACTCCATCACGCTGTCTTCTCTACTGACCTGGAGCTCTTTATTTATAGTTATGGACTAGTTCATAGAGTTACCGTGGTGGACTATTTACTCCAGAACACATTTGCTCAAGCACACCCTTCTTCTATCTGCTGTGTTCTTTCAGGACGTAGGCGATCATGGCTCTCCACAATTTCCTCTCTTTTGTAACGCTTAACAAATTTTTGCTTTTTTCGTTATCTCTGCTAAATCTTGTTCGCGCAATCCATTTACTCAAGTACATTCTTCTACGGTTTGCTGTGTTCCTTCCTGAAGTGGGCGATCATGACTCTCCACACTTTCCTGACCAATATAACTCATAATAAATTTTTGTTTTCTTTATCTCTCCTAAACCTAGTTCCGCCATACATTTACCTATACTCACTCTTCTGTTTTCCTTTCTTGGGTATGACGATAAACTACGTCCGCGTCCTGGGTATGACGATTAACTACATCCGCGTCCTCATTAAGACGATAAACTACGTCCAACACCAAGACCTCTGACCAGGAGGTTTTGAGGAGCGTGGAACTACCTCGTAATTGCTGGTGTTCCCAGATAGACCCTGACCCAGGGTGGTAGCACCTGTTAGGCTACCAGCTATGGCAAAATAGTTAACCCCGAAACTGGGGTAAAAACATGTGTTAATGAAAAAATACGTATTAATACCAGAAATACTTTGTAAAAAAATCATTACCAGCAATAAATTTTTGAAAAAAATCTATTTTGAAAAAATATTACTGCTATACATTTTTTAGGTAAAAAATATTACAGGCAGTGCTCTTTAGAAAAAAAAAATATTGCCAGCAACACATTTTTGTAGAAAAATATTACCAGAAATAGATTTTTAACAAAACAAAATATTAACAACAAAAAAACGTTGGCGGCATTAAATAACCCACTGAGGTTGATATGCCGTAAAACAATACAAACCAAACCAAACAAAATCTTCTATTTTCCCTGAAAATTTCAATTAGAAATTTCTTCATGAAGATAAGTATAAATTTCCTTTTTGTGTCCATTTTCTCTAAGACATCATGGTTGCTATACTTTTCGGTCTAAGTTAAACGGATTTCGAGACATTCGAAAGTTTATCGTCAGTCACCAATACATGAAAGACGACTAATCATAGAAAACTTGTTCACTTTAACTTGACATAAAGCAAGCGTAAAACAAGTATTAAGAACAATTAGTCATAGACTAAAGAAAGAAGAAACCCTTCCGTCAACCAGTACGGATCAATATGCGGTAAGTACTACTCCAAGACAAGACTCATGAGTCCAATATTTCTTGGGAAGTTTCCAAAGCATTCCCTTTCTTCCCCAGACACGACCACTGTCAAAGTTAAACAAACTAGACAACAATAAATCAGAAAGTAGAAAAGAAAAAAATAAATGAATTGGGAAGACATTCGACAAATTCGCCTGACTGGAGATTCCCTACGGTTTAAACTGTTCCTCCCGTGCGAGTAACGATGGTGTGGTACACTTAAACTATATTAGAAGAGGCACATTTATGTCAAAAGGAATTAATTTTCAAGACGACACGTTTAAAGCAAATGTCTAAAAGAAAAAAAGAAGAAAATCATACGCGCATATTAGTAGATTGTGAATCTCTGTATTAACTTCATGCATTGCTATATATACGACTTTTTTCTCTTTCTTTTTTTTCAGTATTGTTTGTTTTATTCGAGAGTTTTAGATTTTGGCAAGTTGACGGTTGGTTCCAATAACGGTTTCTGCTTTTGTTTAATTTTCTTTATGAAGCTAAGTATAAATTTCCTTTTTGTTTCCATTGTCATTTCAGGCTATATGACGGTTCCGTATAGGATACAGGTTCGATTCGTGTCGGAGGAAGAATATTTTCTATGAAAATCTTTCAGTATTATTTGTTTTTTTCGAGAGTTTTAGATTTTGGCAAGTTGTCGGTTGGTTCAAATAACGGATTCTGCTTTTGTTTAATTTTCTTGATGAAGCTAAGTATAAATTTCCTTTTTGTTTCCCTTGTCATATCAGGCTATATGACGGTTCCGTATAGGATACAGGTTCAATTCCTGTCGGAGGAAGAATATTTTCTATGAAATTTTCTCGCACATTCAGGCCGATAAATGTTTGTTAATACTGTTTATTATAAACAGAGCCGTTACTTAAATATTTGTATGTATAAAATGAATGTATAAACATAAAAATGTCTTATATATATATATATATATATATATATATATATATATATATATATATATATATATATATATATATATAGTTAAGCGTATCACCCCAAGCAAGGCTGGAGGCCACTCTCACGCAAGGAGTTGGAGGAAGAGCAGATAGGAGTGGTAAAGGAGAGGATGTGGAGAAAGAGAAAGACAGTGGGTCGATCAAGGCAAGGGGGTTACAGAAGATTTGGAGCGAGAGCAGATAGGAATGAAAGATGAAAGGATGTGGAGAAGGGAAGTGGATAGATCAAGGCAACTAGAGATGTCGAGTGACGCTACACTTAAACCGTTGGAGATTGTATTTGTCAGGGAAACAGTAATAGGGAAGGGAGTTCCATAGGCGAGATGTGCGAGACACGAAGCTATTGGAGTAGAAGAGACGTCTACATCTAACAGTTTCAACGGTGTAGGGGTGGGAACGGGATGCCAGCCTCGTAGGACGTTTAAATTCATGAGGCCTAGGGACAAGCGAAAGCAGCTCCTCGGAGCAATTACCGTGAAAGTATTTGTGAAAAAGACAGAGCAAGGCAACATCGCGTCTGTGAGAGAGCGACTGCAGACGAGATGACAGATCAGGGTCAATCACATTGCATATCCGTCTCTGGATTTTATCAAGAACCCTGAGGCAAACAGCAGGGGCCCAGACCATATATGGCAGCAATACTCCATGCAAGGGCGAATGGTCGATTTATAGACTTGGAGGATCGATTCTGGAGAGAAAAATTTCCTAGCTCGGCACAGGGAATCAACTTTCCTTGCGGTGGATGATGCAACTGACTCGATGTATTTGTTCCATCTCAGATCAGCGGACAGCGTGAGACTGAGCTGCCGCAGAGAGGAGGTCTCGAGAAGTTTGTTTTCAGACATTCTAATGGGATGCAGGGATGGATCCCTGTGGTGGTTAATAGAGAGCAGTTTTGTTTTAGAAGCGTTAAAGTTAACCATCCATTTCTCGCCCCAGTTCACAACCGATTGGAGGTCCTTTTCAATTTGAGCTCCCAGGTTAACTTTGTCAGCATCACTAGATTTGTGTTTGAGACAGGAGTAAATTGTGGTGTCGTCAGCGTAGATGCCGACTTGGGAGTCTATGGCGTCAGGAAGGTCGTTTATAAATATGAGGAACAGAGTAGGGCCTAGGATGGAGCCTTGAGGAACACCTGCTTTAGTGGGATAGGAGCTGGAGATGAATCCACTGAGAACGACTTTCAATTCCCGATCTATATATATATATATATATATATATATATATATATATATATATATATAGCAGATCAGTTCCTAGGAAACCGAACAGCCCGAAAACAACACATGAGATTTGATTATAGTAACTATTATAAAGAGAGGATTTACTTAAATATTTGTATCTATAAAAATAACGAATAATCAGAATGTCTTATCATATATATATATATATATATATATATATATATATATATATATATATATATATATATATATATATATGTATATATGTACCACCAATGAAAAGCGATACGTAACGTATAAAAATGCATAGTAAAAAAATACTTTAATGAAGCTTTTATTTTAGTTTTGATTTCAAGCTAATAAATTTAATCTTTACAATGGGCAAAATCTTTGTTATATTCAAACCTTATTTAAGTACATTATAATATGTTATTTATTATCAGTAGAAACGTTGAACTCATATATATATATATGTATATATATATATATATATATATATATATGTATATATATATAGATATAGATATATATGTATATATATATATATATATATATATATATATATATATACATATATATATATATATATATACACTCATACATACACACACACACATATATATATATATATATTAATATGAATTATGTGGTGCGTGTTCAATTTATATATAATTGCCATATAATTAACTTCATTATTTGTTTTTCCTATGAATGATTTACGTTATATATATATATATATATATATATATATATATATATATATATATATATATATATATATATATATATGTACCACCAATGAAAAGCGATACGTAACGTATAAAAATGCATTGTAAAAAAAAATAAAAAAATACTTTGATGAAGCTTTTATTTTAGTTTTGATTTCAAGCTAATAAATTTAATCTTTACAATGGGCAAAATCTTTGTTATATTCAAACCTTATTATATACATTATAATATGATATTTTATTATCAGTAGATACTATTATTATTGAACAATTTAGTTCATGCCACTTTTCTCCAGTACAAGAACGCACATTTTTCAAATTTAAAAAAATTCAACCTCAGCGTTTTGTCTGCAGCGCTCCAAAATTATTCTTACATTTAACAATATCTCATTACTAAAAAAGCACTCTTTCGGACCACAATATCTTTCGATGTCGCATTACTATTCGGAGTTTAACAAAAAACACACTAATATGTCTACCTGAGGATGGTCGTTCGAAACGACAGAAAGCCGGCTCGTACAAACAAATAAGACCAGATAAACCCGGAATTTATGAACAAGGATCACACCATTCATTAACAGATTCGAAGTTGGTTGTAATTTATTATTAAATATTGTTTGTGAGAGTGATTCTCGCCATATAACTAGCTTCAGTATTTGTTTTTCGTTTGAATGATTTACGTTACATAAATTGAATACGCACTACAAAACCGATATATATATATATATATATATATACATATATATATATATATATATATATATATATATATATATATATATGTATATATATAATGTTAGGGGTAAATATACACATAGATATGAAATCATATATCTAATATATATATATATATATATATATATATATATATATATATATATATATACATACACATATATATATGTATAAAAAATAATTCCAAGAGGATAGAATCCAGGTAGAACTCAATGTCCAGGACAGAGTAAGGATATAATAAAAAGGCTTAAACACTAATATTCCATGGTCATAATTTATTCCATTGGAATCATAAATACCATCCAATTCATTCTCTTTGAATTTGTAGGTCTGATGAATTGGATCGTATTTACGATTCCAATGGAATAAATTATGACCATGGAATATTAGTGTTTAAGTTTTTTTTATTATATATATATATATTAGTATTTTAATTACTTGTGTCTGTCTTTCTGTATCAATCTAAGAGAATTATTTTGTTTATATTAATTATATGTCTGTCTCTTTCTATCTGTCTATCTATCTTAATTATATCTTTCTTTTTCTATCTATTTCTGTCTCTTCTCACTATCTATCTATTTCAGATTTTTCTATCTATCTATCTATCTATTTCAGTCTCTCCTCACTATCTATCTATCTATCTATCTATCTATCTATCTATCTATCTATCTATCTATCTGTTTGTTTGTCTTAGACTCTCATTAATTTCATTTTCAAATTTGCTTAAAATGTCATCGAGCTTTTGTATATGGACAATGGAAATAATTTTAAAACACATCATTTAAACATTTTCACCTTTCCGTTTTCATTCTCTTCATTTTCAAAGCCGTTTAGTGTCAACAAACATAACAAAACATAACATATGACAAATAACATTTTTCTTAGCTTTAAATATATCTTTTTGTAGAAAACCATTTCCGAATTACAGTGATTGGATTTAATCTGAAATTAACACACAATGCCTGCCCGGCTTATTTAATTTATAGCGAATAGCATTTCGTGAACTGGCAAAGAAAGAGATTATGTTTAAAATGCATTTGTGTGGCAATTTTATAATACTATTTGTTAGCAGTTTTTATTATCTGTATTGATTATTGGCTGTTTGTTTATATGTATCCAGCGAAAAGCTCATTCGGATTCACAATTATTTCAACTCAAAAGTCCTTGGAATATTTTGAACCGTAACCCTCATTTATCTGTATATACGAATACATGAACCATAACACAACCCACATAGCCTGAAGTTTCCGTTTAATCAATTAACTGCCATTTTTTTTTATGCACATTTTTTGGCCCAGCTATTATAGGAGTTTATATATTCCATATGTTTAATTTCAATAGTTACCATTGTCGTTTTTATAGAAA
>OZ038514.1:58334297-58369297 GCA_964036315.1 Acanthosepion esculentum | reverse complement strand
CCTCCTTGGTTATCCATTGAAGCTGCTATCCACCAAAAAAAAAAAAAAAAACCTAGTCCCCACTGCGGGCCATTTAAAAATAGTTCGCGCAGCTGATTGGTTGTACAAACAGCCAATCGGATGTGCGGAATACGTGGTCTTTCTTCTTTAAAAAGGCCAGAGTAACTGTTAGCGTTTTAAAAGTGAGGGGGAATCAGGGTTAGATCTCCCCTGATTGGGTCGATTTGGTGATGGGGAGTATGATGTTGAAAGACCCGAATCTCCCTGATGAACCAAGTCAAAACATCACTGACGACCCCCTCGGGCGCCTACTTAAAAGCGTATTTTTGAATTAATCATTTCTAAGATACAACGGTCCAAACAGTAATTTAACAATTGGACAATTTTCCTGTTACACCATTTTAACAATTTTGCTGTTACATCCCTTATATATATATATATATATATATATATATATATATATATATATATATATATATATATATATATATATATATATATATATATAAAGTGAATATTGAATTCAACACTCATAGGCGACAGGCTGTTTCATGCTAGATGCAATCGATTGCGTCCAGCATGAAACAGCCTGTCGCCTCTGAGTGTTGACTTCAATGTTCACTTTTATATTTATATTTACACACGCTCTATCTCTGACATTGAGCACATTATCTCATAAATATAGCACACTTTAAAACTAGATTTCTGCACATATATATATATATATATATATATATATATATATATATATATATATATATATATATATATATATATATGTATGTATATTGATGAAAAACAAAAATTGTTTGTTGAACTAACGCACAACTTGCGAAAAACTAAAATTCTTATCCAGATACCGTCTTGTATAAAAAAAACGACGATACTGAACAGACGTAAATATAAATTTACGAATTTTGTAACTTGCTCAAAGCGTAGATTGCCTAGACGAACAAAAACGCTTACCAACGTTAAATCATATGAAAGGATGGCTCTAGAAATAACCCGAGTTTCACACTCACGGGATCTTCAAACGACTTTAATGCCTAATTCGAATATCGCGTGGACTTGGAACTCGATTTCTCTCTCTCTCTCTCTCTCTCTCTCTCTCTATATATATATATATATATATATATATATATATATATATATATATATATATATATATATATATATAGAGAGAGAGAGAGAGAGAGAGAGAGATAGATAGATAGATAGATAGATAGATAGATAGATAGATATAGATATAGATATAAAACTACTATACTGTAATCAAATGCATTCTAACTATGATCAGGTAAAAATTCTAAAAAGACTCATAAACACTAATATATACCCTATTGATCCAAGTCCAAAATTAATCATATACTATACTAATTTTAATACAAACAACTTATCCATCCATAACAACTCTACCCCGTCAACTAGCGTCTTACAAAAGACAAACATCGTATATCAATTTAAATCTCCTTTGTAAGATTGCATCACTGCAAAAAACGTTAATACATATGTTAGTTTTACAACAACAACGATGACGAGAATCCTTACGTTTCCCTTGAACGATCATAGTTCAATCTCAGAACATTTAAAAGAACACGCATGTCCACATTCACTAAATGCTGCAAATTATAAGACGTACTGGAAATCTGTAATCGCCCTAAATGTGTGAGGACGGTGTAACGGTTATCAACGCTCCTCTGGACCGTGTTCAACATCCGGCCGATTAGTTCATTTTCAAGGGATTACGATTGAACAAAGTGTGAACTGTCATCTTGTATTATTATTATAGATTAATTACCGGGGTAATCGGAGAACTTTATCTCTCTTACTGAAACCAGTTTTTGAATTTAAATTACGACCGAAGTGTGGTGGGTTCGTTCGGTTATCTTTCGCTAAGCACAACGCCTGTTTGTATGCAATGTCAATCGCTATTTACTGTACCCCCGATTAATCTTTTTGTTCTCGCTTATTGATAATATTTCTGTTTCCAATTCTTCCACACGCAGTAACCCCTTGTGTCTCAGTGACTTTCCACTGCTGCTTGTTGTAAAAACGATTAAAAAACAGTCAAAGTTTGCCGCTACGAGAAAGCAAGATTAGAATAACCAAAGTATGGAAAGAAGGTCTTTCTCGTTATGTCTTCTATTCTCAGTTCCGTAACCATAAACAACAGTTATTTTTTTAAATAGTTTTTCTTATACGCCATTATTTCACATAACAGTAAACATTACTTTTTAGTGGCTGTGCGTGTTCCCGAATGATCGTATCTGTTCGCGAAACATTGACAACATATTATAAAATGGATTAATCCTTATTTAAATTAGTATAATTTCTGTTTATTCGTTATTTAATAGCTAGAAAATAAAAATCCAAATTACACTTTATAAACAACCAGTCTTCTACAATCTTTCCCGAATTATCATATCTTTTCACGAAACGTGCATTAACGTAAACATTGACAACATATGATAAAATGGATTAATGCAACTATAAATTAGTATAATTTCTGTTTATTCCTTATTTAATAGCTAGAAAATAAAAATCCAAATTACACTTTATAAACAACCAGTCTTCGACGATCTTTCCCGAATTATCATATCTTTTCACGAAACGTACATTAACGTAAACATTGACAACATATGATAAAATGGATTAATGCAACTATAAATTAGTATAATTTCTGTTTATTCCTTATTTAATAGCTAGAAAATAAAAATCCAAATTACACTTTATAAACAACCAGTTTTCGACGATCTTTCCCGAATTATCATATCTTTTCACGAAACGTACATTAACGTAACCATTGACAACATATGATAAATTGGATTAATGCAAATATTAATTAGTATACTTTCTGTTTATTCGTTATTTAATAGCTAGAAAATAAAAATCCAAATTACACTTTATAAACAACCAGTCTTCGACGATCTTTCCCGAATTATCATATCTTTTCACGAAACGTACATTTACGTAACCATTGACAACATATGATAAATTGGATTAATCCAAATATTAATTAGTATACTTTCTGTTTATTCGTTATTTAATAGCTAGAAAATAAAAATCCAAATTACACTTTATAAACAACCAGTCTTTGACGATCTTTCCCGAATTATCATATCTTTTCACGAAACGTACATTAACGTAAACATTGACAACATATGATAAAATGGATTACTCCAAATATAAATTAGTATAATTTCTGTTTATTCGTTATTTAATAGATAGAAAAATCCAAATTACACTTTATAAACAACCAGTCTTCGACGATTTTTCTCTCGAATGATCATATCTTTTCACGAAATTTACATTAACATAAACATTGAGAACATATGAAATGGATTAATCCAAATATTAATTAATATACTTTCTGTTTATTCGTTATTTCCTTGATAGAAAAATCAAAATTACTGGTTATAAACAACCAGTCTTCGAAGATCTTTCCCGAATTATCATATATTTTCACGAAACGTACATTAACTTAAACATTGACAATCTAATATGAATATAAATCTAAATATTATTTAATATATTATCTTTTTATTCGTTATTTACTAGATAGAAAAATCCAAATTAATGTTTATAAACAACCAGTATTCGACTATATTTCCTGAAAGATCATGTCTTTTCACGAAACTTACATTAACGTAAACATTGACAACATATGATAAAATGGATTAATACAAATATTAATTAATATACTTTCTGTTTATTCATTATTTAATAGATAAAAAATCCAAATTAATGTATATAAACAACCAGACTTCGAAGATCTTTCCCGAATTATCATATCTTTTCAAGAAACGCACCTTAACGTAAACATTGACAACATATGAAATGGATTAATCCAAATATTAATTATTATACTTTCTGCTTATTCTTATAGACAGAAAAATTCAAATTACTGTTTATAAACAACCAGTTTCGACGATCTTTTACGAATGTTAATATCTTTTCACAAAACGTACATTTACGTAAATATTGACAACATAATATGAATATAAATCTGAATATTATTTAATATATTTTCTGTTTATTCGTTATTTACTAGATAGAAAAATCAAAATTTCTGTTTATAAACAATCAATCTTCGACGATCTTTCCTGAATGAACATATCTGCTCAGGAAACGTGGGTTGACGTAAAACATTGACAACATATGAAATGAAATAAGTCCGAATTTTATTTAATATACTTTGTGTTTTTTTTGTTATTTACTCGATTAAAAAAATACAATTTACTGTTTATAAATAAGAAATATTCGACTATCTGTCCAGAACGATCATATCTGCTCACCAAACGTAACTTAACGTAAACATTGACAACATATTCTGAAATAGATTAATGAAAATATTATTTTATCTATTTTCTTTTCATTCGTTATTTACTAGATACAAAAGTCCAAATTGCTGTATACAAACAACAATCTTTTTTTTTCTTTTTTTTAAGCTTATCACCCCAAGCAAGGGGTTACAGAAGGTTTGGAGGAAGAGCAGATAGGAGTGGTAAAGGAGAGGACGTGGAGAAAGATAGTGGATCGATCAAGGCAAGGGGGTTACAGAAGATTTGGAGGGAGAGCAGATAGGAATGAAAGGTGAAAGGATGTGGGGAAGAGAAGTGGATAGATCAAGGCAACTGGAGATGTCGATTGACGCTACACATAGATAGTTGGAGATTGTATTTGTCAGGGAAACAGGAATAAGGAAAGGAGTTCCACAGACGAGATGTGCGAGACATGAAGCTATAGTAGAAAATGGACAGTAGATATCATACTATAGTAATACCGATTCTCTAGGCATACTTCACGCTAATTTTTAGTGGATTTTTCAGGTCGCTTACGTCGCTACCAAATGTGATACAAGTTCATGGTTTAAACTCGGTTTTAAGGCATTACCATGGCAAAATTGCTCAAAATCCCCATCGTAACTTCCCATTTTAGTTACGCCGGGTAATGACCCCAGCTCCCTCTAGAAGGTGAGTTACTTGCCCGTGTGAATGACTCGCTGGGGCATCAGCTTTGTATTATTTTGAAACTACCCAGCAGGTAGACGTGACGTGGCTTCCCCCTGACTTTTCTATAAATATTTTCATGGCAGTTGTTCTGAGGTCCTCTCATCCTTGGTGCCACAACCCACTGAATTTAAGTGTACTGCTATTGTATCAACTACATCACATAGTTTTACTTTTGAAATAACTAGATGTAACCGCAAGTTCTATTCTGATATATTCTTTTCTCGCAATTCTTGCCTGTAGGAACTCTCTTCCGATTTCTTCCTTCCCTGGTACATACAATCTTCAAAAATGTCAATGCTTCGTCATTCGCAATCTTCTGTCTGCTTGGAATCTGTTCTTTTATTGTCCTTTTTTTCCACTTCCAGTAACGTCTTGCATTTTAGTGGCATTCTCGGTTGTGCCAATTTTAACTAGTAGCTAATAATGTCTTATATTTTTTTAATTGATCATGTCAACCCAAGCAAGGCAATAAAGCCACTAAGACGCAATGAGTTACTGAATGTTATAGAATATGAGAAAATATTATTACGGGGAGGAAACAATAAAATAACAATATCTGCCTATATTTCTGGGATGAGGTATTATGTACGCTATTTACATTAATCGGACTATTGTTCTCATCTTTGTCACCATATTTATCACATCGTTTCGGCCGTTGTACGCTCCAGCTTTCTTCAGGTGTTTGGAATGTCGAACTGAACTCTTTTTTTCGCTCACTGGGGTAGACTGTTTCTAGTTCCACGTGCCATGTTTAATGGACGACATTTATCAGTTATCTACTGTAAATTCCCCTCTCCAAGTTCTCCACTGCCTTAACCGGGTATTGAACTCACACTCTTTGGGTCCTGTCACTGTGAACGTGGAACTAGAACAGTCTGCCCCAATGAGCGAAATAAAGGGTTCAGTTCGACATTCCAACCGGCCGACACGTTGTAATAAGATGGCGACAAAGATGAGGACAATAGTCCGAATAATGTAAAAAAAAACATGGATTAAGAAGACGGAAGATAACAATTGACATTTTATATAATTTTTGAGGATAAAGGTCACTAGGAAGGAAGAAACCTGAAGTGAATTTGAAAAGCAGAAGTGGGACAGAATAAAAAAATAGAATTGGACTTACGGTTACACAGATAAAGAAAGTCATTTTTGTAGAGAGTATAAAGGGGATATAGCATTAAAAAAAATACATTACTCCAATTTTGAAATATATATTTTTGATATTTCTATGCGTTTTCAAATTACTGGTTATTTTCAAAGCATAGCATATACGTGGAAAAAAGCCGAAAAAACGGGGCGCCCAGTAAGGATCGAACTCACTAATCAGTTGTAATTGCTCTAGCGAGACCAGCTTTGTTAACCATTACACCACGTCGAAGTGCACCGAAGTACTGTGCCAAACTTCTTTGTCATCATTAAATAGACTGTCGCGATAATAATTTACGCACCTGCTTGATTTTCACGTCCACGCTGAACGTAAATAGGAGAGAAGAGTATATAGGAAAAAAGAAAGAAGAAGAAAATAACAGGAACTGAAGCAAAACCGCCATTATTTCGTTTTGCCCTCTCCCCTACCCACTCTTCCACATCGACCCCCTCCTCTCCTATCAATTAGCCAAATACTTAAGACAAGAACTCGTTGAATTCTGATAGAGCCAAATGCCTAATTGACCGAACTGGATCTTTATTTATTTTTTTCCCTACCTTTCCGATAAATTACTTCAGTGTTAAGCTTGCAACCACTAAATCTGTTGTTGTTCTATTGGATTTAAAAAAAATGTAGACATAAATTATCTGGAAAGTGTGTTTGGATAGAGGTGGGGAGGGTTGCTTTAATTAATTGATAAAAACAACAGCGGCTTAATGCAATTGCTTATGCAAACACCATCAAAATAACAACGGAAAATAGAAAGAAGTTTGTTTTAAATCGGTTGAGGCGCCTAGTGTTTAGAATGCAGGCGTTTCTGCAGTGATTGGAACATCAACAAATGAAACAATTAAAATAGAGTAAAAAATCCTTATCATTTTTAAATCTGATAAGATATATATTATACATAGAAAATTATGTAAACATTAAAACTTGCTTTTCTTCTATTAATTTTGATGGCTTTTCCATGCATTTCGCTAGTAAAATTTCATGCAATGCAATTAATTTTGCATGATTTTCAGTGCATTTCCTTAGGAAAATTAGGCGTAATGCAATTAATTTTGTCTGATTTTCCATGCATTTCCCTTGTAAAATTACGCGGAATGCAATTACTTTTGTTGGATTTTCCATGCATTTTCCTTGTAAAATTACGCGGAATGCAATTACTATTGTTGGATTTTCTATGCATTTCGCTTGTAAAATTACGCGGAATGCAATTAATTTTGTCTGATTTTCCATGCATTTCCCTTGTAAAATTACGCGGAATGCAATTAATTTTGTCTGATTTTCCATGCATTTCCCTAGTAAAATTACGCCGAATGCAATTAATTTTTTCTGACTTTATATGCATTTGCCTCGTAAAATTACGCGGAATGCAATTACTTTTGTTGGATTTTCCATGTATTTCGCTAGTAAAATTACGCCTACTGCAATTATTTTTGTCTGACTTTCCATGCATTTCCCTGGTAAAATTACGCGGAATGCAATTAATTTTTTCTGACTTTATATGCATTTGCCTCGTAAAATTACGCGGAATGCAATTACTTTTGTTGGATTTTCCATGCATTTCGCTAGTAAAATTACGCCTACTGCAATTAATTTTGTCTGACTTTCCATGCATTTCCCTAGTAAAATTACGCCGAATGCAATTAATTTTGTCTTATTTTCCATGGATTTCCCTTGTAAAATTACGCCGAATGTAATTAATTTTCCTCAAATTTCGTGTCCAACTCTACATTAATACTGCTTTCTATGGAATTGATACTGTTCAATGTTTGCCCATTGTTTCTAATGGATTTTTCATATTTCTTAGTATTTTGCTTAGCTTTTGAAAGACATTATTTCCTACTTCACTTTACGTTCAGATTTCGGTGTTGAATCTCCCGTTCTTTGTTAAAGCATTTCACAGATCTTTAAACTTCTGTACCTGTTTAGCGCCATATCAACTCCACATGGGTCATTTAAAGCCGACATTTAACATCCTTTTGAGATTTGAAGTTATTAAAATCTATATATTATTCTGCTTTCACAATTGAATACATGGTATATGATACTCAGATTTTGTGCATATATATATATATATATATATTTGAATGGACATAATTGCCAGAGGCGGTAATATGTTTGTTTTATGTTGTAGTTTTATTGAATTTATATTTTGGAATAGTTTGATTTCTTTAAGAAATTGTAGGATATTATATGGATTAATGGATTAGGATATTATATGGATTAGGATATTATATGGATTAATGGATTAGGCTATTATATGGATTAATGCCATGAATCAGTTCCCTTATATTGATTGATATATTGATAGTAATTTTACTATAAATAGTTATTGTTGTTGTTTTTTTTATAGAAAAATGTGTTGCTGGTATATTTACTATGAGAACGTATTTTTATACTTATATACATAGGGTTTTCTTTTTGTTTTGGTGTTCCTATTTGCCCATAGCTGGGGTCCAAACAGATGCTACCACCACAGATTACATGGGAACAAGAGGAATTACGGTGGTTCCACGCTTGTCAAATGCTCCAAATCCCGATCAGAGGCCTTGCTGCTGGATGTAGCTTATCGTCTTTCTCAGGAATAATTTGTTTGATTTTGACATCTCCAGTTCTTAGTTCGCAATTTCTTTTATTTTCTTTCTCTTACCGACAAACATATATTCTGTTTTCTCGTAATTGGCGCTTATTTCTTTCTTATCACATTCCTTGTGTAAGTGCCTAAGAGGTTCTCTAGTTTTCTTTCTCTGTCTGCCATTATTACCGTGTTAAGGATTTATATTGAGCATTTAATAACATGATATTGTTAGTAACACTTCCTTGATCATCTTACTTCCGGATTTGGAATACCTTTCTATTTTAATATCATTATTCCCGCGTTTGTCTTAATCAGACAAAAACTGTAATTCCCTGAAATTCGTTCCTAAAAACTATTTTTCCACTCTTGTCTATGCACTCATATCTTAGCCTTATCCTCTCAGTAACACCTGTGATTTTTCTTAACCAAGGAGTTCCTGAATATTAATGACTTTCTATAGAAGAAATCATTAGTGTGAAGTTCGAAAGCGATTATATGGCGTTTTGTTGGTGGGGGTGATGGATAATTCTCCAGCTACGACCCCTTATCCCACTGACAAAAAGTTACTTGTCTCTTATTAAAATGGCAAATGTTTTAGCTAGTTTTTTTTATATAATTACACCCCAAGCAAGGCAATTAAGCCTCTAAGACGAAAGTCATTACTGAGTGTGAGAGAATATGAGAAAAATATTAAGGAAAGAGAACAACAAAAGAACAGGAAGATGGCAGCAGATAACGATTGAAACTGCATTTAAATGTTTGAAGATCAACGATCAACATTGGCTGGGTGAGCAAGAAGCCAGAAGAAAGTGAGATAGAAGAAATTGTTAGCATAGAACTTATGGTTATACCTAACCATTTTAACTTTCTATTTATCTACAGAACATACTACAAAAACCAAATCAGCAAACCCAGCGTAGTAAAGCTGTGCTCTTATACTCCCCAACAAACGAGAAATACTAGTTTCTCTCTTATACTTACTAATTAATCTCAGTATATTCTAAATCAGTTATCCCGTTCTAGACATTATGTATTTTTAAATTTTATCGCTTTCAATATTCATTTTATCTCTGTAATTGTACTATTCATTAGCGTCCTCATTTTTCTTGCTATTATCATAATATTTCAGCCGTTGAGCTTTACGGCCTTCATCAGGTGTATGTCGATACGGGTAACCTACAGGGTATTCTGAGGTGAAATATTTATTAAAAATATGAGGGTGGGTAGTCTGTTTTCATTCCAGTGCCTTTGACAATGGATATCTCACTACAATCTTAACCTATTCAGATTTTTTTTGGTAATCATTTCATCCAAGACACTAAGACAAAAGGGGTTTCGGATTGTTACGGAATATGATTGAAGAACACTATTAAAGAGAGAGAACTACAAAAGAACATGAAGATGACAGAAGATAACGATTGAAACTACATTTCAATTTTTGAAGATCAACGATCAACATTGGCTGAGAACCAGAAGAAAGTGCGATAGAAGACATTGTTAGCATAGAACTTATGGTTATACCTAGCCATTTCAACTTTCTATTTATCTACAGAACATACTACAAAAACCAAATCAGCAAACCCAGCGTAGTAAATCTGTGCTCCTATACTCCCCAACAAACGAGAAATACTAGTCGTATACTTACTAATTAAATCCAGTATATTCTAAATCCATTATCCCGTTCTAGACATTATCTATTTTTAATCTATTTTTCTAGGAAGCAAGAGTTCCACAAGCGAGAAGTGCGAGAGAAGAATGTATTAGCATCGAACATATGGTTATATCTAAAAGTTTCAACTGTAAAATAATAAGACCTTCCCGCCAATCTAGTACTTCGCTTAAATTCATAAAGTGTACCTACCATAAATTCATAAAGTCTAGGGTTAACCGCTATATTCCCCACATATCCCCATAAACTGTGATTCTTACTCTGAAACCATTTACTTTGAGTGGTCCTTGAACCTTGTACATGGTAAATATAATTACAAAAACAAAAAAAAATCAAGACAAAACAAACGTTTAAATGGGGCTTTTCTAAAGTCAAAATGGCGATCCGGTCTGGTAGGAAAGTTCCACAAGCAAGAAGTGCGAGAAAAGAAATTATTAGCATAGAAGTTATCATTTATATTACTCATTTAATAGCATAATATTTTTAGTAGCACTTGTTTTATTCCTTCATCAACTTCTTTCCTCGTTTTGAATTCAACATCATTGTCCATGCGTTGGTATTAATCATGTAAAATTGCACATTCCTAAAAACAATCCATATCCTGTTTTCTATGCACACATTTAATAGCCTTATCCTGTCAGTAACATCTGTATTATTGAACTGACAACTCTTTGTGTCTAATGACACATCGCAAAGTGGATAAAGGTCTTGGTTAGATCCAGTGAGAGGACCCAAAGTGTTGTGAGTTCAATACCTGGTTAAGGCAGTGTAAAACTTAGGGAGATGAATTAACAGGAGATACCTAATAACTGACAACCATTAAACATGTCACATGGAACTAGAACCGTCTACCACAGTGAGCGAAATAAAACCACCTGAAAAAGTCCGGACGAAGTGATATATATGGCGACAAAGATGAGGACAATAGTCCGAATAATGTAAATAGTGTACATAATACCTCATCTCAGAAATATAGACAGAGTAGTGATGGTCCGAAACGTTGTAATAAATATGGCGACAAAGATGAGGACAATAATCCGAATAATGTAAATCGAGTACATAATACCTCAACTCAGAAATATAGACAGATACTGATGGTCCGAAACGTTGTGATAAATATGACGACAAAGATGATGACAATAGTCCGAATAATGTAAATGGTGTACATAATACCTCATCTCAGAAATATAGACAGATATTTATCAAATAAAGTTCTTCCATAACAACAGCAAGTTAGATTACTTACTCCCACCAGCTAAGAAATACCCGATGTATCACCCACTATGGCAAATCTGTGGCAAATCATTCCCACTACATCCGTGTCTCTGTCATAAAGAATATGTTCCACTCACTTAACTTCTTCCCCATAACTGTTACTTGGTTTAACAATGACACTTCCTGAACAGTACAATTTTTTTTTAATTCCATGTTCGTCTGATATCTATTACGTTTTCTACGATATGCAATTCTTACTTCCCGCTTCTACCACATTTACATCAATCTCACTCAGTAACTTCTACCGTGACTAGCCCTTGTGAAATTGATTTGGCCTGAGTTTCAATGCATTTTTATAGTAAAATTACGTGCAATGCAATACAATGTTTTGCATGATTTTTCTGACAAATCTATAGTAAAATTACTTTTAATGAATATATCTATACTACTATGACATTTCTGTGTATATTTCTGTGATGAGGTATTATGTACATCATTTACATTATTCGGACTATTGTCCTCATCTTTGTCGGCATATTTATTAGAACGTTTCGGCCGTTGTGGGCTCCGGCCTTCTTCAGGAGGTTGTCGAACTGAACCCTTTATTTCGCTCACTGGGGTAGACTGTTCGAGTTCCACGGTCCATGTTTAATGGATGTCAGTTATCAGTTATCTCCTGTTAATTTTTCCCTCTGAAAGCTCTCCACTGCCTTAAACGGATATTGAACTCACATTCTTTGGGTCCTGTAAATGGAACTAACCAACGCCTTTATCCACTGTGCCATGTGTCCTTGAGTACATCTGTGATGGATTGCTGGGTATTATAAACCTATTGTCTTCAGCACCATTTTTACCAGTCCTCATATTGCAATTTTGCCGTTATCATTTCATGTTTTTACCAGAGCTCATATTGCAACTTTTTTGTTATTATCGCTTTCCTCTTGCACTCCTTATTACTGGTTCCATATTGTATTCATTTCTATGCTTGGTCGGCTCAGGAGAATTTCGTGGCCTAGCATATGTGCTGATTTCCTTAAGTTTACGAATTTTCCACTAGTGTTCCTTGTCTATGATCTCAACCAGTTCAACATTCCAACCACCTGAAGAAAGCCGGAGCGTACAACGGCCGAAACGTTGTAATAAATATGGCGACAAAGATGAGGACAATAGCCCGAATGATGTAAATAATGTACTGTGACATTTATTTTGCCTGATTTTCCATGTAATTCTATAATAAAATTACTTTTGGAATATTTTATACGATTCTAAAAACTGGCAATGTATTTTCGTTATTTTCCCCGCATTCCATGTTAAAATTACTTAACCCTAGAACATTAACCATCAATTAAATTTGCACCACTACTAACCATGGGTATATCATACTCAATTTTGAAAATATAAAAAAAATATTAAAAATAAATGTTTATTTGAAATATTATACATGCAGGCACTTCAAACTTTGTACTTTGAGTTAATATTAATAGGAACTGAAACATATTATTCAGGTAAGAAAATCAAGTACTGAAAATTGTAATTAAAAATAGGAAAATTTGCGCTGCGTATATTATACCCATGGTTAGTGTTCTAGTGTAACAATGCGTTTCTAGACTAAAAGTAAAACTGTTCTAAAATAAGGCAACCGTGTGTTGAGGTTGAGGAAACACTTAACAGATTGTTCTCTTAACAGCTTAGCTGGAACTATACGCGTGAAAGGAATCTTCTTCATACGACACCGAATCTCTCACAGCAGCAAAGCGCGGAGAGAAAGAGACGGAAGGAAATAAAATAAAAGCGAGTAATTACAAGTAAGGCCACTGTCTCAAAAACAAAAGCCAGCCGGGCGGCAAGCAACATCTGGAACAATACGCGTGAAAGGAATCTTCTTCATACGACACCGAATCTCTCACAGCAGCAAAGCGAGTCTCGTCAACAATCCGCTACTGACCGCTGATTTTCCCGACAAGTTTAATGACCTGAGGTATTTGACAAAATCAGGATATTGAGTGGCAGAGAGGCCCGTATCTGGACATGGCAATATGTTCTGCTGATAACGAGAAAAGCCCCAATGTAACTAACTCTGACAGACATGTCCGCATGCGCCTCGGGCTTCTCTTGCGTGTGTACCAAAGAGTGTTCACCACCAAAACAATTTCTCTTGCATACATGCCTTACTCCTGATGTTGCGTGTTGCGAACCTGGCTTGTCTGCATAAGGGCAGCCTTGAGTTAATTTCTCAGTCTCCTAAAGTCACATAGCGGATTCAGATCGGGAACTAATCTCTGGCTAACCCTTGATCCGCCTAGATAATATCAGTCACTGTCGTTCCGCGCTTGGTCCCGGCGTTCTCCTGTTGTTGTGTTCCTTGTCAAGATTCTCAATCTCCCCAGTTTTTCATCCTCATTTTTGATCCCGACTGGACCATCCTCAAATATTTGATCATGCCCATCAGCAGAATACAACGATTTCTCCTATTTTATGCTTTGGACGATGTCCATACTAACACAAAAATCAAAAATTGCAGTATGAGCACTACTAAAAAAGGTTTCTGATGACATTAGGTTTATAACACACAGAAATGCATGCACAGATGTCCTCAAGGACACATGGCACAGTGGATAAAGGCGTTGGTTAGATCCAGTGACAAGAGCCAAAGGTTAAGGCAGTGGAGAACTTAGAGAGCGGAATTAACAGGAGAAAACTGATAATTGACATCCATTAGACATGGCACGTGGAACTAGAACAGTCTACTCCAGTGAGCGAAATAAAGGGTTCATTTCGACATTCTAATCACCTGAAGAAGGCCGGAGCGAACAACGGCCGAAATGTTGTGATAAATATGGCGACAAAGATGAGGACAATAGTTCAAATAATGCAAATAGTGAAACGTAAAAGATCTTTCATAATTATATTCGATTAATTCAGTCAATTTTTCAACTGAAAACATTAAAAAAAAAAATGAAACACGGCCGGAATCAAATTATCGTGATATTTCTCTTATTCATGGCACAGCAAAACGATGCAAATCTTGAATACTGACAGTGATTGTTTAAACTTTAATAAGACGAAATAAAAATACACGCGTGAAGTCAATTAGAGCGAGAATAGAGCCCCTTCCCAATTCCTAAATGAGAAAGTGGCAACGCAGTGACGAGTCGGCGTCCAACCGGATGACACCCGTCACCATCGTTGCGCATCTTTCAAGCCTGAGACGAGAGGAAAGTTTTATAAGGTTACACGATCCATTCCGTTAGTTTTTACTATTGACGAAAATAAATTAAGCACGTTATCTTTTCATCCATGGTAAAACGCAATGACAGAAAAATAAAGAAGATTGTATTTTAATCGAGATTAATATGGTGTACTGTGAGAAAAAAAAACAAGACGATGTTAATATTTTTTAAATAATTAACAGTCCTGTATTCTTGAAAAATTCATATGAATAACTTACGATTCATATCAATGGATTGCCGAATTCATGATGAAAATCAACATTTCCGAATTAAAAAAAAAAGTGATTGCTTCAGAATATGACAAACACATTTAAGATTCCTGACTTCGGGGTTATTTGCAATTCATTAATAAACCCTCAGTGATTCAGAAATTTTTTTTAAAGATCCCACTTCCCTCTTGTTAAAATATCTTGTAGCAATTCAATCAAATTGTGATAGAATAAAGGAATCATTTCTTCTTCTTCTTCTTCTTCTTCTTCTTCTTCTTCTCATATTCCTCCTCCATCTCCTCCTCCTTCTTCTCCTCCTCCGCCTTCTTCTTATTATTATTTTTCTTCCTCTTCTTCTTCCTTTTCTCCTTCTTCTTCTTCGTCTTCTTCTTCTTTTTCTTCTTCTTCTTCTTTTTCTTCTTCTTCTTCTTCTTCTTCTTCTTCTTCTTCTTCTTCTTCTTCTTCTTCTTCTTCTTCTTCTTCTTCTTCTTCTTCTTCTATTTTTTATCTTATTCGGGCTTTCAAGTCTTAAAATTCTATTTTTTCTTCCTTGCTTCTTTCCTTTTTCCCACTGTCTACTTTTATTTCCTTCCGTATTCTTGATTGTTCTTCTCTTTTTATATTTTCGACTATTTGACGAGTTTAAGATTTGTTGAATCACATCACAAGGTATCGTTTTTATCATGTTTTATTTATTTTCCTTTTTGATATTTTATGCTATCATGTTTTATTTATTTTCCTTTTTGATATTTTATGCATCTTTACTACTTCGTCTTCTTCTTCTTCTTCTTGCCAATTTTCATATTTTCCTATTCTCCTCTTTCTAAATGTTTGTACTTTTTCTTCTTCTGCTTCATCTTGCCAATTTCGTACTTGCTTACTCTCCTTTTTCTACATGTCTTCTACTTCTTCCGCTTTTTCTTCTTGCTCTTCCTCCTCCTCCCCTTCCCTTCTTGCCAATTTCCTTACTCTCTTTTTTCTACATGTTTCCTTTTTCTCCCCTTTTTTTCTTATTCCTGACAATTTCGTATAACCTTACTCTCCTCTCTCTAGGTGACTCCTCTCCTTATTACTTTCGTATTTTCATTACTCTCCTCCTTCTACATGTTTCTTCTTTTTCATCTTCTTCATCTTGCCAATTTTCGTATTAGCCTTACTCTCCTCTTTCTATATGCTTCTTCTTCTCCTTCTTCAATTTTCTTCTTTTTCCTTCTTCTTGCCACTTTAGTATTTCTCTCCTTTTCTACATGTTTTTCTTGTCAATTTATTATTTTACTTACTCTTCTCTTTCTACATATATCTCCTTTTACTTCCGCTTCTTTTCTTGTTGCTGTTGTTGTTGTTGTTGTTGTTCTTCTTCTTCTTCTTCTTCTTCTTCTTCTTTTAAACACGATCCATTTTATTCTTTCGTATATTCTCATTGTATATTTTCCTTTTAGCTACTTCTACTATAATCTTTCACATAGGCTTTCGTTTGTCTTTCTTTCATTCTTTTGTCTTCTTCTTAAACTTCTTCTTCTTCTTCTTCATCATCTTCTTGTTCTTGTTCTTCTTCTTCTTCTTTATTATTATTATTATTATTATTATTGTTTTTTTTGCTTATTTGTCTTATGGTATTGGCTTTCTTATCTTAATTCTTTTTCCCTTCTTTTTTTAAATTTTCTACTCATTTCCTTTTCTTTCTTCCTTTACGAAATTTTCGTATATTCCTTACTGGCCTATTTCCAAATCCTTCTTCATCTTTTACATCTTCTTCTTCTTCTTCTTCTTCTTCTTCTTCTTCTTCTTCTTCTTCTTCTTCTTCTTCTTCTTCTTCTTCTTCTTCTTCTTCTTTCCACTTTTACTTTTTACTCATTCTCATCACGTCTTTTGCTTTTTCTACTTTATTTTTTCTCTTACATATTTTTATTTTTTATTTTTTCTTCTTTTCATTTTCCTTGTTTCTTTTATATTTTTTATTCTTCTTGAGAATTTCCTATTTTCGTTTCTCACCCCGTTCCTCTTCCTTCTGCTTCTACATGCCACTTAAGTTTTCCCTCTTTCTTCTTCTTGTCACTCTCATATTTTCATTACTCTCTTCTTTCTACATGTTTCTTTTTCTTCTTCTTCTTGCCAATTTCATATTTTCCTAACTCCTCTCATTCACCTTCCTTCTTCTTGTACTTACCATTTAATTTCTTCTTCTTTTTCTCCTTCTTCTTTTTGCCAATTTTGACATTTTCTTACTCACCTCCTTCTACATGGTTCTTCTTCTTTTTCTTCAAAATTGTCTTACTCTCCTCTTTCTATATATTTCCTTTCCTTCCACTTTCTCTTCTTCTTGCCAATTTCGTATTTTCCTTACTCCTTTTATTCACCCCCCTTCTTCTTCTAATAACCACTTAACTTCTTCATTTTCATCTTCTTCTTCTTCTTCTTCTTCTTCTTCTTCTTCTTCTTCTTCTTCACCTTCTCTTTCTTCTTCTTCTTCTTCTTCTTCACCTTCTCCTTCTTCTTCTTCTTCTTCTTTTTCTTCACAATTTCCTTACTCTCCTCTTTCTATATGTTTCCTTTTCTTCCACTTTCTCTTCTTCTTGACGATTTCGTATTTTTCTTTCCTTACCTCATTCACATTTCTTCTCCTCCTACTTGCCACTTCTTTTTTCTTCTTCTCGCCACTTTCATATTTTCATTACCTTCCTCTATCTACATGTTCCTTTTTCTTCTTCTTCTTCTTGCAAATTTCGTATTTTCCTTCCTTTCCTCATTCACATCCCTTCTCCTTCTACTTGCCACTTAACTTCTTTTTTTTTGTCTCTTTCGTCTTTTTCTTTTGTTTTTTGTTTCCTTTCTTTTACTCCTTCCTTTTTTCTCGTTCCTTCCCGTCTTACCCCTTTTGGCAAACATTTTTCTCTGTTCATTTACGCATTCTCATTTTCTCCCTCAATCTTTATCCTTTTATTTTTTATCAAAATATCAGCAAGTGCCGATGCCTTTTTTAAAATTTCATTTTTTTTCTCTCCATCGGTTTCATCCGATCAAAAAATGAAGTGTCATTTGCAAAATTTGCCTTTGGATAAAGAAGGTAATGTGAATAGAAAAACAGAAATTTAAAGATTCCCGAATTGAAATTCCATAATTTTTAATGATTCCATGCATTAAGAGTTACAGTTTGTGGTCCGTTTTAGGTCGTCTCTATCATAAAAATAACGCACGACAATCATTGTTACTGGCAAAGGCTAATCGATCGTGATTAACTGATTGAGATCTTTTGAGATATTATCAAACATATCTTACCGGTAAATACTCCAAACTCCCGCACTTACCCTTACTTCCTAGAATGCAGTACCTTTAGAAAATGCCTAAAAAAACATACCACGGGTTGACACAAGCCTTATCCGTGAAATTGGGTAGACGCACGAAATCACAAATCATCGTACCCGAGAGATTGTTCAAATCGTTGATCACGTCAATTAACGCTGTAACTAAAGTCTGCTCAACAGAAACCATTCTGTTGGTTTTGAATAAAAACAAATGCGCCTGAGCGAGCGTGTGCAATAGGGATTGGCTAGCCGCCTTAGTAGACGTGTATCCTCGAATACGAGACGCCAGTTATATATATATATATATATATATATATATATATATATATATATATATATATACAGGGTGTTCCAAAATAATGTATACACTCTTTAAAGATTAATAGTTAATAATACAATTTTTTTATATGGATGAAAACATGCCAAACAGATGGATTGGGAGAAGAGGGACATTTGAATCCCCACCTAGATCACCAGATTTGACACCCATGGATTTCTTTTTGTAGGGGTTTCTAAAAGACAAAGTTTACAGCAGCAAACCTGAAACAATTGCTGAAATGAGAGTAGCAATTGAAGAAGAATGTGCTCAAATACCAGAGGAAATGATACTGCACGATTGTAGGTCTATTTCTTCAAGATATGAAAAGTGTATTGAACAGAACGGCAAGCAGTTTGAGCACTTGATGTGAACTCATCATTATATGAACATTCTGCCATTGCTCCAAGTAGCTTTTATCTTATTAAAGTTAATTTTCTATGTTTTTTTTTGTATATTTTACTCTCAAATTCTTTAAATGTGCATTCTTTGTCCTGTATTTACGTGTCAAAATACATGAATAATTTATAACGATTCAGAGAGTGTATACATTATTTTGGGACACCCTGCATATATATATATATATATATATATATATATATATATATATATATATATATATATATATATATATATATATATATATATGTATATATATATAGGTGGGAGTAGAGCAAATAAAATCATATTTTACAAAATTATAGCGCAATGAAGAACTTGGAGAGGGGAATTAACAGAAGATAACTGTTAACTGACATCCATTAATCATGACTCGTGGAACTAGAACAGTCTACCCTAGTGAGCGAAATAAAGGATTCAGTTCGACATTCCAATCACCTGAAGAATACCTGTGAGTACAACGGCTGAAACGCTGTAATAAATATGGCGATAAAGATGAGCACAATAGTCCGAATAATGTAAATAATGTCCATAATACCTCATCTCAGAAATATAGACAGATACTGTGAAATTACTAACGCTCATAAAAAATTAAATTTAGGGATTGCATAGAGAAATCATAGATTTATGTTTTTATGAATTTTATATTATTAATATGAGGTTGGAAAACCATTTTTTATTCGTATATATTTTTTTTAAAATATTTCAGTTTTACAAAGCAACAGTGGAAGAGAAATTTCACTTCTTAGTGTTCAGATCAGATAAATGTAATTTTAATATTAATTGATAATGCTGTCATTAACAAGAGGTCTTAAAATATCTTTCCTTCCTTTTGCGACTTTTAAAGAATTAAGTTTAATTACACAAGTCGTCGAGCGATTTTCCTTTTCGCACCAAGTCTGAAAGCAAACAAATTGGATCTCGGGTTTTATGGAAAATCTCCAGACAAATTCTGAACATAGGCAAATCGCCAGTGTCCACTGTTATAAATGACCCCGAGGTCAACTCATCCACGCCAGAGAGGCGACGCTCTCCGCCTCGATTTTTACCTCTAACTCAACGTTAGATGACATGGTCAATCCCCTTCACAACTTCCCCATGTTCACAAAATACAATCTCAGTAGCATTTTTATTACAGCCCGGAATGTTTCAACATTTATCAAATTCTTGACCCTGGGAAAGCGGAAAGAAATTCAAGTGGTCGTCCTCAAGTTTATTAACACGGAATTATCCCCAATCTTAGCGAAATTATTTAGCCATTGCTTGAAAAGAAATACTTCCCAAGTCTGTGGAAGGTGTGAAGAGTAGGTGCAGTTTTCAAAAGGCGGGTAAGTATCCTGTCGGCATACCCACATTAAAAAAAGAAAACAAAACAAAACAATTCTAATTCCAGGATCAGCGACTGTTGTGTAACTGATCCATCATAAAGAAAGACTGTTTCTGCAGCCATAGCCGGTTCATGGTTCCATCCATCGTCACAGCAGTAGCTCCAGCCATCAGTAGCAGCAGCAGCTCCAGCCATCACCATCAGCATCAGCAGCTCCAGCCATTGGCAGCAGCAGCAGCTCTAGCCATCATCAGCAGTAGCAACTCCAGCCATCAGCATCTCCAACCATCATCATCAGCAGCTCCAGCCATCAGCATCATCAGCAGCTCCATCCATCATCAGCAGCAGCAGCTTCAGCCATCGGCTGCAGCAGCATCAGCAGCTCCAGCCATCATCAGCAGCAGCAGCTCCAGCCATCATCAGCAGTAGCAACTCCAGCCATCAGCATCTCCAGCCATCATCATCAGCAGCAGCTCCAGCCATCATCTTCAGCAGCAGCTCTCGCCATCATCATCAGCAGCTACAACCATCGGCAGCAGCAGCAGCTCCAGCCATCACCAGCACAGCAACTCCAGCTATCAGCAGCACAGCAGCTCCAACCATCATCATCATCAGCAGCTCCAGCCATCATCTTCAGCAGCAGCTCTCGCCATCATCATCAGCAGCTCCAGCCATCGGCAGCAGCAGCAACTCCAGCCATCACCAGCACAGCAGCTCCAGCTATCAGCAGCACAGCAGCTCCAGCCATCATCATCTGCAGCAGCTCCAGCCATCATCATCAGCAGCAGCTCCAGCCATTATCAGCAGTAGCAACTACATTCATCAGCATCTCCAGCCATCATCAGCAGCAGCAGCTTCAGCCATCATAAGCAGTAGCACCTCCAGCCATCATCATCATCGGCAGCTCCAGTCATCGGCAGCAGCAGCAGCTCTAGCCATCGGCAGCAGCAGCAGCTCTAGCCATCGGCAGCAGCAGCAGCTCCAGCCATCAGCAGCACAGCAGCTCCAGCCATCATCATCAGCAGCAGCTCCAGCCATCATCTTCAGCAGCAGCTCTCGCCATCATCATCAGCAGCTCCAGCCATCGGCAGCAGCAGCAGCTCCAGCCATCACCAGCACAGCAGCTCCAGCTATCAGCAGCACAGCAGCTCCAGCCATCATCATCAGCAGCAGCTCCAGCCATAATCTTCAGCAGCAGCTCTCGCCATCATCATCAGCAGCTCCAGCCATCGGCCGCAGCAGCAACTCCAGCCATCACCAGCACAGCAGCTCCAGCTATCAGCAGCACAGCAGCTCCAGCCATCATCATCAGCAGCAGCTCCAGCCATCATCAGCAGTAGCAACTCCATTCATCAGCATCTCCAGCCATCATCATCAGCAGCAGCTTCAGCCATCATCATCATCAGCAGCTCCAGCCATCATCATCATCGGCAGCTCCAGTCATCGGCAGCAGCTGCAGCTCTAGCCATCGGCAGCAGCAGCAGCTCTAGCCATCGGCAGCAGCAGCAGCTCCAGCCATCAGCAGCACAGCAGCTCCAGCCATCATCATCAGCAGCAGCTCCAGCCATCATCATCAGCAGTAGCACCTCCAGCCATCAGCATCTCCAGCCAACATTATCAGCAGCAGCTTCAGCTATCATCTGCAGCAGCAGCTCCATTCATCGGCAGCAACAGCAGCTCCAGCTATCAGCAGCACAGCAGCTCCAGCCATCATCATCAGCAGCAGCTCCAGCCATCATCTTCAGCAGCAGCTCTCGCCATCATCATCAGCAGCTCCAGCCATCGGCAGCAGCAGCAGCTCCAGCCATCACAAGCACAGCAGCTCCAGCTATCAGCAGCACAGCAGCTCCAGCCATCATCATCATCAGCATCTCCAGCCATCATCTTCAGCAGCAGCTCTCGCCATCATCATCAGCAGCACCAGCCATCGGCCGCAGCAGCAACTCCAGCCATCACCAGCACAGCAGCTCCAGCTATCAGCAGCACAGCAGCTCCAGCCATCATCATCAGCAGCAGCTCCAGCCATCATCAGCAGTAGCAACTCCATTCATCAGCATCTCCAGCCATCATCAGCAGCAGCAGCTTCAGCCATCATCATCATCAGCAGCTCCAGCCATCATCATCATCGGCAGCTCCAGTCATCGGCAGCAGCTGCAGCTCTAGCCATCGGCAGCAGCAGCAGCTCTAGCCATCGGCAGCAGCAGCAGCTCCAGCCATCAGCAGCACAGCAGCTCCAGCCATCATCATCAGCAGCAGCTCCAGCCATCATCATCAGCAGTAGCACCTCCAGCCATCAGCATCTCCAGCCAACATTATCAGCAGCAGCTTCAGCTATCATCTGCAGCAGCAGCTCCATTCATCGGCAGCAACAGCAGCTCCAGCTATCAGCAGCACAGCAGCTCCAGCCATCATCAGCAGCAGAAGCTCCAGCCATCATCAACAGCTGCAGCTCCAGCCATCAGCAGCAGCTCCAGCCATCAGCAGCAGCTCCAGCCATCATCAACAGCAGCAGCTCCAGCCATCAACAGCCGCAGTTCTAATTCGACATCGCCATTGGCCAGACATCAGCCGAAGCTCCCGTTCCAACCAGTCATCCTCGCAAGCAACAAACTGTCCTAACTGTATAAACTGTCCTAACACTACGAAACTATCGTTTTCAGCACGACACCTTTCAACCAATGCAAAACTGTCCTTTTCTGGACTACACTCTTCAACGATCTTCCCATCCTCTAAATGAAGATCCAACTTTTTTTTTTTGCTTAGTTTAATCTTATTTTTATCCATGTATTTTCTTTAACGAAATGCACTTGCCAATATATGTATATATATTTACTTAAATCTTCGTTTTGTTTTGTTACTCTTCCTTTTGTTTGTTGACGTCATTCCGTCAGTATGTGTTTGCCGGCCAATATACCAAACTATCAGTCTCGTCGGCGTCATTAGCAAACTATCTGAAGCTATAATCAACAAAAGGTTGTTGGAATCTAAATAGGAACAACATCTTGAACAACAAGCAATACTGGTTTCGATCGGTCAGATCCACTGCTGATATCCTAACTGCCATTAATCAGAGACTCGGTGAGGTAGTAGACAACAAATAGATCTCAAGGACCACCGCCTTAGATATTTCAAAGGCCTTTAAAAAGGTGTGACATAAATGGCTACTTCACAAGTTCTCTAGCTATGGAATCACTGGATGAGTTTTTCAATTATACAGTATTTCCTAACGCGTAGGTCACTGAAATTAGTTGTTAACAGCTAATCCTACGAGGCCTTAGTAATTCACGCAGGCATCCCAAAGTCTAGGGTTGACCGTTATCTTCCAACACATATACGCATAAAGTGTGCTCAATGCTCTGTAAAGTTCTATATCGAATGTCTCTTGGGCCTCTTGCCGGGCGAACATCAATGAAAAAAAATGGTCATCGAAAATCACTTCGCTGAGAGAAATGTATTTTAAAATTTGTCTGGTCAAGGTCTTACTGATTTTTGTGATTTTCATAATATCAATATGGAGCCATAAAAGATGTTTTCATTTCTGGGTTTAACACAAAAAGCAGAGAAAGGGACGGTGGACAAGAGATATTGTTTCAAAGTTTACGTCGAGATTCGATGGGATATGAGAAATGCATTTTAATGAGAGGCTGATCCTTCTCTTTGATATCTTTTGTCAATTTTACATTATTAATATGTTGCCCTAAAAGAAATATGCTAACTGCATCGAAAACATCAACAACAAAAAAAAACATTTTGAATCCATTACTCAAATAGATGAATGATAGGGGACCGTTTCCTGGAGATTTTTAAAAATCGTTTCAATGGGATAAATTTATTTTAAAGATGGGCTGATAATGGCTTTTCAATCTTTTGTCAATTTTGTATCATTGATACGATTCATAAAAGAAATGTATTGAAATCAGAGATTTTTTAGAAATATTTCTAATTCGTTATTCAAAGAGACAATCGCCAAAAAGACAGTTTTCGGTGTACGTGGAAAATCGTCGGAGTAAGGGCAACGTATTTTAAAGATGGGAGGATCACTGAAGATAGCAGCATAATTGTTTAACATCCACAAGCAAACACGCTAGAGCACACATGTAGATATGTAGATACGCTCATACATATATATGTAGCGAATGCGAAAACCAATAAAGAGAAGACAGATTGTTTAAAATGTGAAAAAGATCGAGTATTTCCAATACGATTATCCATTAAATTTAACGATGGTAACAATATATATATATATATATATATATATATATATATATATATATATATATATATATATGAAGAAATATAGTCTTAAGGTGTGCTATATTTATGGGATAAAGTGCTCAATATCAGAGATAGAGCGTGTGTAAATATAAAAGTGAACATAGAAGTCAACACTTAGAAGCGACACATCTGTTTCATGCTAGACGCAATGGTCAGGATGATTGCATCTGGCATGAAACAGACTCTCTCCTCTAAGTGTTGACTTCTATGTTCACTTATATATATATATATATATATATATATATATATATATATATATATAAAACAACTGAAAAGTTCCAAATTTAAAAAAATTGAATGTTTTTTTGTGAAAGTATTTATTCATATTTTATATATATATATATATATATATATATATATATATATATATATATATATATATATATATATTTCAGATCGGCCCCGATCTTTCGTCAGAAATGACTGTTTTCAGAAGTTTGTTTACATTAAGTAGCGTCCGTCGCGAGACGCGGACGTCACATGATATGGAATGCAACTGTGTTTGAATATTTACAACGTAAATCTAACTGTAGTAATATTTTAGATGTTGTTTAAAAAAGATTTTTAACTATATCTAACAAAAATGTTTTGTTTAACTATTGAAATATTTATAAAGATTTCAAATACCCAACTCTTTATTTAACCCTAGCTTATATGTATTTAATCTTGAAATCCAGTATTTTTCTTTTTTTCTGCGTGTGAATGTGGAACTGAAATCAGAATCTATCAATACACATTTACAGTTTTCTAATCAGCATCTTGGTTGATTAAAATGTTCAGCCTAGGGGGAATAAGTGTACGTGGCTTCTCATTATGCTATATATATATATATATATATATATATATATATATATATATATATATATATATATATATATATACCCTTTTAACTTAGAGGAGAAATGTAATATAGGTAAATTATTTTTAAAGTTGCTTTCGAAACACTTTCCCCAAAATTCAAAAATAAAAAGATATTCAATAAAAATACAGTTAAATTAAGCTACAGATGCACTAGTAATTTAGGTACAATTATAAATACACAAAATACCAGATTACTCAAAACTAACGTGCAGCAAAATAACACAGTAATTTATGCAACTGCAGAAATAAGTTTAGATGCCCATTAAACGGATCGTGTAAAACAGAAGCTGTAATTTATAATATAGAAGTAATTGATTAATGGTCAAAATAAAACGTATATAGTTTCTACAGAAGGTTCTTTCAAGCGCAGATTGTACAACCACAGATCATCTTTTAAGCTAGCAAATCTTGCTAGCCATATGTGGAATTTAAAAGAAAAAAACAACAGGGATGCGATAGTACGGTGGAAAATTGTAAAAAAGTTAAAACCATATAACACCCATACACGCATTTGCAAACTACACCAATATGAGAAATTAGCGATTATGATATTTCCGGATCCAAAAAATCTTTTAAACCAAAAATCTGAAATTTTAAGTACTTGTCTTCATACCGGAAAATTTTCGTTAAGTGAATATGAGACCGGGTAAAAAAAACTATTTTTAAAACCGCACTTTTCTTCTTAAGAATCGTTTGCTTCCTCAACCTTCCTTACATTTACGTTACATTTGCTTTTCTCCTTCTTTTCTATATACATTTACAATACACTTGCATTAAAGTTCCTTTCTTTTCTTTTCTTTACCTCTCTTTTTCTTCTTCATTCTTCCCTTTACCCCCTTCCTTTCTATTACACTCAACGTCATCTGTTTCGATCATTCGTCATTTGAAAAATATTGCCTCATGATACCGTGAGGTCGAAATCAAGGCCGCGTATTCAATTGACCTCTTGATTTTTAATATATATATATATATATATATATATATATATATATATATATATATATATATATATATATATATATATATAAATAAAAAGGAAAGAACAGTAAGATATAAAATCCGGTGTTCTAATAGATATTTTTATTTTTACACAATAGTGCTCTATGTAAATTTAAATTTACAGAGCATTAATATTATAAATTAATAGATTTAAAATATGGTTTACCGCTACACAGTGATAACCATGTTTCAGAAATGGAAGCTAAAGCCCCTGAATTTAATTTTGTTATTAAACCAAAGACATTAGTTCAAATGCCCACCATAACGCTTTATTTAAAAAAAACAACAACTAAGAATGCTACATTATTATTTTTCAAAAATAAATCAACCGGCGCATGACGGTCGTAAATATAGTCGTAAGGTGGAAATTAAAAAAAAAAAAAGGTAAAACCATATAAGAACCGTACCCGCATTTCTAAACTATGCCAATATGTGAAATTAGCGATTATGACATTTCCCGATCCAGATAATCTTTTAAACCAAAAATCCGAAAAATTTAAGTCCTTGCCTTCATATCAGAATAATTCTATTAATTGAATATGAGGCCGGGTAAAAAATCCATTTTAAAACCCAACTTTTATTCTTAAGATACGTTAGCCCCCTCATCCTTCCTTATATTTACGTTACATTTGCTTTTCTTCTCATTAGATCCCATGAGAAATTGAATAAAAAACTAAATCAAAGCACCTTGTCCGTCGTTTTCAATGTAATGTGCATGAAAGAAGGATTGCTGCCTAAATAAAATTTCTCCCCCCCACTTCTCTCTCTCTCTCTCTCACATACACACACCCGTGTATATATATATATATATATATATATATATATATATATATATATATATATATAGTAACCCGGATATAAGAGAGTTGTCGGGACTGGATAAGAAGTATCTTATACCCGGGTTTCTCTTATATCTGGGTTTGGTCTATTATATATACATTAACACAGTCTCTAATTTGGGACCAGAGAAAATCTATCTTATATCCGGGTTTCTCTTATATCCGGGTTAAACTGTATATATATATATATATAAGTCTCTTTCACGTGTGAACGCAATCTTCAGGCCATGTATGTTTTGGCTTGACCTGAATAGTTATATATGCCACTCAATGGTGCATGATGAGTAGCAAGGTCTATTTGATTATCAGAATGGTTATTGAGGATGTGGTGATTTCAAAACCGGAGCGCTAATATTCCGCAAACTTAGGGTAAAAGAGTCACAAAAATCAAGTGATTAAATATATGAGACCGTTCAGTAAATCTTTTTCAGAAGACTATCTGTGATGAAAATAAAATTTGATGGATAGCAGTAGAATATCTAAATAAAGATTGTTGATCTTACATTCACTCTCAAATTCTACGCTAACCACGATATGCGAAAAAATATCCGCGGTTTCTTGGGGTGATACAACCTACTAGGCTGAGACGTAAATAATGCTGAGATGGTCTCAAATATTCTAGCGGGATTATAGGTGGCAAATTAATGGGATAGGTGGCAAATTAATGGGATAGGTGGCAAATTAATGGGAAGGGTCCGGGTAGTTTTAAAGGCACAGAACACCATTAATTCTTTGAAGGCAGGGTTAGGGTTAGGGTTAGGAGTAATGATACGAGAAGAAGCAGAGAAAAGGATATTTTGTGAACTAAGAAAATTCCATTATTTCGGCAAAGAATTTTTTAATAGAAAAAGTAAAAAAGAAAAAAAAAATATCAAAAAACAAAAACAAAAACAAAAAAAATCTAATGCCATTGATTACAAGATCGGATTTTTCAAAGAAAATAATCCAGTATTGCGTAGAGGAAGTTTTACATTGTTGAACGGAAATTTACCAGTAGAGGTGAACTTTGAAATTTTATTCTGGACGCTGTGCATGGTTTTTCATATGAATACATACCACAGCTAACAAATCAACGAGTGGAAGATATCTCAAAATAGTTTCGGGGCATGGAGCGCACATTTCATTTTAATGTCGCAGTTGTAATTTTGTCGTCATTATAATAACAAGTCTAAATATTTCTCTCAGTAAACATTGCACACGTTCTATAATTACAACTTTAAAGCCAACAACGATACTTGCAGTGTCAGTAAAAACTTGTAAAATGATGACAAAAGGTAGTGGAAAAAATAAGACATGTGTGATATATGGGTTAATAAATCCATGTATAACTATCTAAAATTAAGTTTATGAAATTCTCTTAAAATTGCTACAGACTGGCACAAACTGTTGTTCCAACCCAATACATTTTATACATCTAAATTATGTACACCCTTGTAGCGGACCGTAGGGGTGAAGATGTGAAGAGATATCAGAAGGTTAAACTTTCCCGCTGGCCGGTCCAGAATGTCGGACATTAAGTCCAAAGAAAACAAACAAGACCGATATACATGGGTAAACAAATATATATTATGGGTAAACAAATATATTGATACACGAAGACATGAAAAGTTGCATAGTGTTTGTATGGAGAAGTTATGTGTGTGTGTTGTGTTGAGTGTCCGTACGTACGTGTATTGTCCTCAGCTTGTTCCGAGAATATGGTAAACGCTGTATCTGTGAGATGTCACATATTGGCCTAAGTGAAAAAGAGAAAGTTTTACCTCGCCTCCGCGCGAGGTTGCGGCCCAAGGCCTGAGTCGAAAAAGAGAGATTTTACCTCATCTCCACGCGAGATGGCCGGCCGAGGCCTAAGTCGGAAAAGAGAAAGAGGCGAAAGGTCAGCCAGTATTTATACTCGTGGGAGAGAGACCCCTGTTGAAGGATTAAGGAAATGAGGAGGAGTTAACTCCGACACCCTTGTGCGAATTAATTATACCGGAAGATGTGGAGTGCCGTGATCGCCTGCACCCTTGTGCAAATTGAATCAAAACGAATAATTCCGTTCTTATATACCTTTTTTCGGATTTATTCCGTAAAACAAAATGAACCAAAGAACATGAAAGGAGTCTTTCATGACATTAATCCATAAAATGTCCTGCAACTTCTTAAAGAAATCAACTGTTATCTAAAATATAAATTGAACAAAACTACAACATAAAACACATGTATCAATGCCACCTCTAAGCTACGCTTGGAAATTCATTATATTCTATATTACTTTGGGGCACATCGAGGCGGTGTAATGGTTAGCAAACTTCTCTCGCTAGAACAATTATGACTGGATGCTCTATACTTTCGCCCTTGTGCCACCTCAAAGCTACGCTTGGGAAATCGCCATATTCTATATTACTTTGGGGCACATCGAGGCCGTGTAGTGGTTAGCAAACTTGTCTCGCTAGAATATTTAAGACTGAGTAATGAGTTTGATCCTCACTGGATGCCCTATACTTTCGGCCTTGTGCCACCTCTAAGTTACGCTTGGAAAATCACTCCATTCTATATTACCTTGGGGAACATTGAGGCGGTGAAATCTTAGCAAACTTGTCTCGCTAGAAGAATTAAAACTGAGTAATGAGTTATGTCCTCACTGTGTGCCCTATAATTTCGGCCTTGTGCCACACCTAAGCTGCGCTTGGAAAATCACTATATTACTGTCACTAGGAATTTTGTCCACACAACCATGGATATGCTATGTATCATAATTATTTATCCATTTGCGAAAGCACAATAATATATCTTATATTTATTTCTTCAAAGCTCTCAGAAAATTAAATTTCGTCATTAATCTCCCATAAGGATTTGATATGCCGTTAAATAAACAAACTTATCGAAAACATACAAAGTTGTTTTTTTCTCGCAAACATATGTAGTGAATCATAATTAAAACTTAGAGCAAATTAATTGAAGGAAAACGTATTTTCCCAATGAAACATGACCCAGTACCAATGTTAGTACTTCGTATATCCATTCCACGAAGTCGTTATTTGCAGATTGACCACAGATACTCACTTGGAATTAAATCAGAAGATTTCCCGAGCCAGTCTATAGTACTTTGATTTGAACACTGATATGGCTTGCCAGTGTTTTCCTGCAGTGTTACAATATTTATACGCTTCCTTGGAGTAAAGTCCAGGGCAGACAATAACATTAAGACAACTAATCGACAGTCGAGACAATAGTATCTGGACGTGTTAAAAATCTGATGTGATCTCAGATGACACAATATTTTTCGATGTGAAACAAATTTCATCATACACCCCGAAAATAGATTCATATTACTGCACACCACTGCTAATGATATAATCTGAGGAAAAAATAGAAATCAATTACACCCCGTCATACCAACTAAAACATCATACCAGGCGTCGTCAGTAGTCAATTTATTTTCACTTTTATTATTCTTCTTTTCTTTTTCATCCTTTACTCGTGAAAAGAGGGTGTATAAATTGTCTACCCACCAGTTATTTACTAACGCCTGATGAGATGTGTTAATACGTTGCGAAACATGATTGCATTTGTGTAACGTTTTTACACGTTTTTGATGTAATATTATAAAATAAAGTGTATTCTCATCCATAAACAGAATGTTTCGCTGTAACACAGCTCATCAGTGTGATTAGACATCTGATCACACCACAAGGGATCGAACCCCCAATGATTCGACAACAGTCGAAGATTTTACTCAAAACTCTGGGGGTGCGGTAGAGAGGAAGATGAATTTTTGCATATTCATTCTTTGAATGAACACGCCGGTGACCTAGAGGGTTCAATTCGTCGAAGAGTTTTCCATTATCCGCAGTAGAAGTCACTGTTTACAAATTCGCGGCTTCTCTCCAGAGTGCCTGACCGAAATTAATTTTTGGGCCCGTATACATTGTCATCCACAGACAGACTGTTTCACTGTATCACAGCTCATCATATATATCAAATTCAAAATGAGAAAACCCAAACTCAAAATGAGAAAACATAAACTCTAAATAGAAAACTCAAACTCAAAATGAGAAAACTCAAATTCAAAATGTGAAACCCTAAACTTTAAATGAGAAAAATCAAACTCAAAATGAGAAAACTCAAATTCATAATGTGAAACCCTAAACTTTAAATGAGAAAACCCAAACTCAAAATGAGAAAACTCAAATTCAAAATGTGAAACCCTAAACTTTAAATGAGAAAAATCAAACTCAAAATGAGAAAACTCAAATTCAAAATGTGAAACCCTAAACTTTAAATGAGAAAACCCAAACTCAAAATGAGAAAACTCAAATTCAAAATGTGAAACCCTAAACTTTAAATGAGAAAACCTAAACTCAAAATGAGAAAACTCAAATTCAAAATTTGAAACCCTAAACTTTAAATGAGAAAACCCAAACTCAAAATGAGAAAACTCAAATTCAAAATGTGAAACCCTAAACTTTAAATGAGAAAACCTAAACTCAAAATGAGAAAACTCAAACTCTAAATGAGAAAACTCAAATTCAAAAAGAGAAAACCTAAACTCTAAATGAGTAAACGGAAACTCAAAATGAGGAAACCTAAACTCTAAATGAGTAAACCTAATCTCTAAATGAGAAAACTCAAACTCAAAATGAGGAAACCTAAACTCTAAATGAGAAAACTCAAACTCAAAATGAGGAAACCTAAACTCTAAATGAGAAAACTCAAACTCAAAATGAGAAAACCTAAACTCTAAATGAGAAAACTCAAAATCAAAATGAGAAAACTCAAACTGAAAGTCAGAAAACCTACACTCTAAATGAGTAAACCTAATCTCTAAATAGAAAACTCAACCTCTAAATGAGAAAACTCAAACTCAAAATGAGAAAATTCAAACTCGAAATGAGTAAACCTAAATCAAAATGAGAAAATTCACATCTAAAGTTAGAAAAACCCAAAATGAAAATTAAAAAAAAAACAAATTCCAAATGAGAAAACAAACTCAAAATGAGAATACCCAAATGAATATTCAATGATGCATTCCAAAATCCTTTTTCATTCTCTTTGATGAAATTTCTGCATTTAGGTTTCAACTATATTTCCCACCATTTTTTTTTTTTGATGAATGCCTTTATAAACGACCAAAACGTTGTCTATCGATTTAAGCATCCGGCTGTACAGTGGTATTCGGAGAAAATGATTTCTATCATGTTCTGAATCGTGTAAAACCCGATACAATGTTGGAGTGGCATAGATTATTGTCAATGACAATAACAGTTGGTTCCTGATAAATTTTAGAGGTCTTCCGCAAACATTCCTTTATCCATCTGCTTCCTTATTGTAGGAAACTACATGAATTTCATGATGTATTAGCGCCTTGGTTCCAATGTATCCAATTCGATGAATATTTTCACCCTTGGAAGCCGCTGAAGATGTAGTGCATATATATATATATATATATATATATATATATATATATATATATATATATATATATATATATATATATATATATAAGAAATAGAAAGGCAGGCATAATTGTGATGTGTGAAAAAATAATTTTCGCCCAGGATAGGATTCCACAACAACAAACCTGTGTGTCTCCAATCCAAGAACTGTTGATGATGAGCTCTGGGCCACGGGAAATGGTTTGAAACAAAGATATATTTTCCGCAAAGACAACGGAGTGCGAAATTCCAAAAGATATAAGATAGTAAGGAAGAAGGACATATTGAAATACTGATATGGGAATTCTCAGCTGAATACGTAGATGTGAAAGATACAGTAGCTTGAATATTCAAAATAAAGATCTGGGGGGAAGTATTCTTGGCAATGAAATTTTCAGTACATAATTTATATCTATTTATCTACGGAGAACAAATTTCATTATTTTGACATTTCTATGTAAATTGGGTGAACGGACCACGAATTATTACTCGGTTTTGCTCTGTCTGGTCTTCATTTTTCTCAACAACCCTCCGGTTGTATTGATAATGCTAACCCATTTCGAAATGACGAAACGCCTCACGAGCAAATATTTTCCACATTGTCATACATTTATACAATATATATTTATATACACACACACATATATATCTATGTGTATTTGTGTGTCAACAAGCATCTTCTTGTATTGATAATGCTAACCCCTTTTACATTTACACATTATGCAACTAGGATTCTGTCTACCTACATGTACCTATTGCTATGACATTGTTGTATTATGTATAAAATATTTTTATTTTGACATTTTTAATCCACTATTTACATTAATCGGACTATTGTCCTCATCTTTTCGCCATATTTATTATAACGTTTCGGCCGTTGTACGCTCAGGCTCAGGTGGTTGAAATGTCAAACTGAACCCTTTATTTCGCTCACTGGGGTAGACTGTTCTAGTTCCACTTGCCATGTTTTTAATGGATGTCAGTTATCAGTCATCAGTTATCTCCTGTTAATTTTCATCTCCAATTTATCCAGTGCCTTAACCGGATATTGAACTCACACTCGTTGGGTCCTGTCACTGGATCTAACCAACATCTTTATCCACTGTGCCATGTGGACGAAACATTGTAATAAATATAGCGATAAACATGAGGACAATAATCCGAATAATGTAAATAGTGTATATAATACCTCATCTCAGAAATATAGACAGATACTGAAATGGCCGAAACGTTGTGATAAATATGACGACAAAGATGAGGACAATAGTCCGAATAATGTAAATAGTGTAAATAATACCTCATCTCAGAAATATAGACAGGACGAGGAATGCTGAGAATTTAAAAATTTAAGGTTTTTTGTTTTTTATCTTGCTGATTTCCTTTAGATTCTTTTTCTTCTTGTTTCCATCACTTTTGTTAGTTGATATCCCACAATGGGATAATAGAAGTTCTGCCCGGAATGGTGGAATTTCATCAGAGCCATGGCGCAAATTTATTTTAAATGTAGTTGTAGAAAAAGAATCTAAATAAATATCGGCCAGATTGAAAAAAAAATTCTACTCAGCATCCCTCGTTCGTCGGAATGTTGTGCAATAAAATCTGAAAGGACGAAACGTCTCACAAGAAAACAATTTCCACATATTTTCTCCCAGTATTGTTCTTGATATATTCAATATATATATATATATATATATATATATATATATATATATATATATATATATATATATATATATATATATATATATATATATATATATATATAAATATGTGTGTATATATGTATGTATGTATATATATAAATATGTATGTGTATATATATATATAGATGTGTGTGTGTGTATATATATGTATGTATATATATATGTATATAGATGTATGTGTATATATATATATATGTATATATATATATATGTATATATATATATAGATGTGTGTGTATATATATGTATATATATATAGATGTGTGTGTATATATATATGTATGTATATATATATATATATATATATAGATGTGTGTGTATATATATATGTATGTATATATATATATGTATATATATAGATGTGTGTATATATATATATGTATATATATAGATGTGTGTGTATATATATATGTATGTATATATATATAGTTGTATGTGTGTATATATATATATATGTGTGTATATATACATATGTATATATATAGATGTGTGT
>OZ038514.1:58321797-58331797 GCA_964036315.1 Acanthosepion esculentum | reverse complement strand
TATCTTTTGTAAGTATCCGTACCTTTTCCAAATGGTACGTGTAAACGCACTGAAAAGAGGTGCATGTTGATAATATGGACGAACTATTGTCAGCTTCTCTGAATAGAAATGCTAACGTGTGTGACATTTTTCGAAGTAAAAAGAACAAGTGCAACCTGCCATGACGGATATTTCTCGAACAAAAAAGAATACTGCTCCCACTTTTGACATTTCGACTGTGCCAAGACGAAAATAGATTTCAATAAAAGTGAATGCTGGTGCTAAATGATTTGGGGAAAGGTCGCCATTTTCTACTCGTCTTCTGGATTGAGAACGCTGAATATGTGAGGTGATAGCAAACCTTACAATCGACATATACCAATATTTCTAGTTACAATTTGTGGAGTAGAAAATTGGTTAGGGTTGTTTGTTTAACGGCACATCAATTCCTTATGGGTCATTTAAGGCCGAAAATGTATTTTCTTTCGAACTTTAGCAATTTATTCTAATAATTTATATCTGGTAATTTTCTTTATTTTTTTAATTATGAAAATGTTTTGTTGGTATTTTTATCCTCATGTTTTAAGCCCAGTTGGTGTGTTCACCCTTGACCCATAACTGGGACCCTAACAGGTGCTACAAATCAGTGTCGGGGGGGACAGCAATTAAGAAGTGGTTCCACGCTCCTCACAACCACCCGCCAGCAGAACCCATTTTGCCAGATGCAATTTATTGTCATAATCATTAATAACAATTAAAAAGTGGTTCTATGATCCTCAAAACCTGTACACGTCAAAATGTTTTGCACATATTATAATATATTTCCTTTGAATTTACCCACGGTCTCCATAATGCCGATTACTTGAAGATATCCCTGTGTCCGCAAAAGAAACTTAAGACCCACCAAAGATTCTATCGCTTTTTATCGATATATGAAAAATTCTCAATAAGCTCTGTATTATTACGATTATTTTAATATTAGTTTAAGGCAATTTTATATTTCTTGTTTTCGCCCTAATACTCTGGCTCTATACACTCTTCATTATTACTATTATATCATTACTAGTTTTATTCCATCTTATTATTGTTGCTTTTCATCCCAACACTCTGGCTCTATACACTCTTCATTATTACTATTATTTTATTACTAGTTTTCTTCCATCTTATTATTGCTTCTTTTTATCTCAACACTCTGGCTCTATACACTCTTCATTATTACTATTATTTTATTACTAGTTTTCTTCCATCTTATTATTGCTTCTTTTTATCTCAACACTCTGGCTCTATACACTCTTCATTATTACTATTATTTTATTACTAGTTTCATTCCATCTTATTATTGTTCCTTTTTATCCCAACACTCTGGCTCTATACACTCTTCAATATTACTATTATATCATTACTAATTTTATTCCATCTTATTATTGTTGCTTTTCATCCCAACATTGGCTCTATACACTCTTCATTATTACTATTATTTTATCACTAGTTTTATTCCATCTTATTATTGTTTCTTTTTATCCCAATACTCTGGCTCTATACACTCTTCATTATTACTATTATTTTAATACTAGTTTTATTCCATCTTGTTATTGTTGCTTTTTATCCCAACACTCTGGCACTATACACTCTTCATTATTACTATTATTTTATTTCTATTTTTATTCCATCTTATTATTGATGCTTTTTATCCCAACACTCTGGCTCTATACACTCTTCATTATTACTATTATTTTATTTCTATTTTTATTCCATCTTATTATTGATGCTTTTTATCCCAACACTCTGGCTCTATACACTCTTCATTATTACTATTATTTTATTTCTATTTTTATTCCATCTTATTATTGATGCTTTTTATCCCAACACTCTGGCTCTATACACTCTTCATTATTACTATTATTTTATTTCTAGTTTTATTCCATCTTATTATTGCAATGGATTCCCTTTACTATTTGATTTTAAATCCTTTTGTCTGTTGTTCTTCCTGATTCCCTAATTATAGCTCCCAATTTGCTTGCCATATTGTTCTCATTCCTGAAAATCAGTTCTTGTTTTCTCTCTGAGCACCAGCGACGTTTCTTTTGATTGTATTAGGGCATTTCTTTAGAAAAAATATTCCTGTTTCCTGAATTTACAATTCAGATATTGACACTGCAAACTACCATTGTATGACTCCTTCCTATAACGCCATTGTATATGACGTTGGCATCTTTAAATTCGGAATTCCTAGCCATTATTAACTCCTACCTCCAATCACTGCCATTTGGACGTTCCGATATGAATTTACGTTTTATTTGCTTTCGAATTTTTCTTTTTCTTTAATTTCAAATTGTTATTTTGTATCTAAGAGTTTTAGCAACCTGTTGCTTGATACAAGACGCATCTTTTTTGCTAGTTTTCGTTCATCAGATTTTTGTATGACTTTGTTTTAGTATTGTACTGGAAGCAACAGAAATGTATTTGCGCAGAAGGAGTCTGAGAATATTAGGAATGCAGCGGCCATTTAACTAAGTCATCTAAAGGGAAAATGTAAACAAAATAGTGCTCCCGTCTATAATGATGGAGATGAGCTATTGTAATTATTTACACTATTTTCATTGTTCAGACTGTTGTCCTCATCTTCGTTGCCATATTCACGACGTTTAGACCGTTGTACGCTCCGTCCTTCTTCTATATCTGTCTATATTTCTGAGATGAGGTATTGTAAATATTTACACTGTTTACATTGTTCGGACTGTTGTCCTCATCTTCGTTGCCATATTCACGACGTTTAGACCGTAGTACGCTCCGGCCTTCTTCTATATCTGTCTATATTTCTGAGATGAGGTATTGTAAATATTTACACTATTTACATTGTTCGGACTGTTGTCCTCATCTTCATTGCCATATTCACGACGTTTAGACCGTTGTACGCTCCGGCCTTCTTCTATATCTGTCTATATTTCTGAGATGAGGTATTGTAAATATTTACACTATTTACATTGTTCCGACTGCTGTCCTCATCTTCGTTGCCATATTCACGACGTTTAGACCGTTGTACGCTCCGGCCTTCTTCTATATCGGTCTATATTTCTGAGATGAGGTATTGTAATTATTTACACTATTTTCATTGTTCAGACTTTTGTGCTCATCTTCGTTGCCATATTCACGACGTTTCGCTCGTCCTACGCTCCGGCGAGTTATGTTGGTAAATTTGAGTTTAAACTTTTCAAATTTATTCAGATGAAATCCAAAATGAGGAAATGAGGAAATATATATATATATATATATATATATATATATATATATATATATATATATATATATATATATAATAAATAATAAAAAATAATATACTGCGTTACTTAAAAATCGAAAACCAAAAAGAGAAAATATACAGTGTAACAAATAAATAATGACAAGTATAATAAATTGATCTAAATACACCCAAATATATAAATAAACTAACAACCGATACCGATGAACTAGCCGTTTAGAAAAAACAAATAAAGATAATCAACCCAAAAAAATAAATTAAAAACTGTTCCCACCAAAATAATAGTCAGAACAAACGACAACATTCAACCCCAAAATTCAATAAATAACTTTAATCAATGACAAATAAACAAATATATAAGATAAAAAATAAAAATGAAAATAAATAAAAACAAGCAAAACAATTTGACCCAAATAAATAAGCAAATAAACGACTTCCGGTAAATGACCGCCATAATAGACTACCAACAATAAGCTATACAAACAAATTTTTACTACGTTAATAAAAAACACTGATCAAAATAAAAAATAAATAAATAAATATATAAGATAAAAAATTTAAAAAAAATTAAATAAAACAAGCAAAATAATTTGACATAAATAAATAAACAAATAAGCGACTTCCGGTAAAAGTAACCGCCAAAATAGACTACCCACAATGCACCACTGTCCCTTATATATATATAGCCGAGAAAAATAACAGCACTAGTTGCCTGACGATTGCACTAGCATGAAACAGACTGTCGCCTCTAAGTGTTGACTTCTATGTTCACTTTTATATTTACACACGCTCTATCTCTGATATTGAGCACTTTATCCCATAAATATAGCCCACTTTAAGATTATATTTCTTCATATATATATATATATATATATATATATATATATATATATATATATATATATATATATATGAATGGTTCAAATAATTGTTTTAATGTCCGATCTATTCCTTTTCTTTGAGCTACACCATCCTTCTTTCTCATGGACAGTTCTTGTATTTGCCTGTTTCGCTTCAGGACTTTGGCGATCTTGGCTCTCATCAACTTTCTCTCCTTTGTAGCTCTCAATTATCTCATTGTTATCTCTTCTAGATATTGCTCCAGCTTCCATTTATTGAAACACTCTATGTAGCATTTGAGTCATTTTTCTCTGTTCGTCTTGCCTTCAATGTGTCCTGTGTGTATCAAATTTTCCAAGCCCACTTTCCTCGTTAAGAATTTTAACTCTCTGTTTCTGGTCTTAAGTATAAATCTCCTTTTTCTCTCTATTTTCTCTAACACTTCATCGTTGCATCCCTCTGTAGAACCACATTTCTGTCGCTCATCTCCTCTCTTCATCTTTTGGGATATTAACCAACAATCACCGCCATTTTTACGATGACTGATATTATGAAACATTTCAGCACATGCTTCGTTGTTTATAACATGAATTTTTTCCTAATATTTCGCTTAGCTTTTGGAAGGCACCTTTCACGATCGTAATTAGCCTTTAGATTTAAGAGTCGTACATTCCGTCCTCTGTTAAAACACTTTTTAGATTTTTTTTTTTAAGCGTATCACCCCAAGCAAGGCTGGAGGCCACTATCACGCATGGGGTTACAGAAGGGTTGGAGGAAGAGCAGATAGGAGAGGTAAAGGAGACGATGTGGAGAAAGAGAAGGACGGAGGGTCGATCAAGGCAAGGGGGTTACAGAAGATTTGGAGCGAGAGCAGGTAGGAATGCAAGATGAAAGGATGTGGAGAAGGGAAGTGGATAGATCAAGGCAACTGGAGATGACGATTGACGCTACACTTAAACCGTTGGAGATTGTATTTGTCAGGGAAACAGTGATAGGGAAGGGAGTTCCACAGGCGAGAAGTGCGAGACATTAAGCTATTGGAGTAGAAGAGACGTCTACATCTAACAGTTTCAACGGTGAAGGGGTGGGAACGGGATGCCAGCCTCGTAGGACGTTTAAATTCATGAGGCCTAGGGACAAGCGAAAGCAACTCCTCGGAGCAATTACCGTGAAAATACTTGTAGAAAAGGCAGAGCGATGCAACATCGCGTCTGTGAGAGAGCGATTGCAGACGAGATGACAGATCAGGGCCAATCACATTGCATATCCGTCTCTGGATCTTATCAAGAACCCTGAGGCAACCAGCAGGGGCCCCAGACCATAAATGGCAGCAATACTCCATGCAAGGGCGAATGGTCGATTTATAGACTTGGAGGATCGATTCCGGGGAGAAAAATTTCCTGGCTCGGCACAGGGAACCAACTTTTCTTGTGGTGGAAGATGCAACTGACTCGATGTATTTAAATTGTTTTGCTTGAACAATTTTCGCGTTTCGAATTGGTAATTTTGCATGTTGGTCCCTTTTCTGTTGCTAACAAGCAAGCATTCTGTCTTCTTTCAGTTGATGGGTCGTGCTTTTGTATTCAGTCAATAGCATGCCTTGCAAACAAACCTTGGAATGAGTACGGTAAGTTAAACTGGCTCTTTGTAAAAAGTTGTTTTCTAAATTTGATTTCTGGTTACAATCATTTTTGCCATTTTAAAGAACTCATGAAATAATTAATTCAAGAATTATATTGTTATAGCACCCTCTTCTCTAAATCATTATTTACCATTTTTTTCCATTGCTGTTCGTTTTACGTGACTCAGGAAAAAAAAGTTTATCGGCACGCAGGCGCCCCACAGGAGGAAACACATCTACTGACTTCAGGTTCAATGACCACTACTGCGTGGAGTTTCAGACGCCACAAGCAACACACGGCTATTTACATAGAAGATTGAGTGAAATGATCATAAATATCTTATTAATAATTCAGCGCTTTCCGCCCTGAAATGTCGGCTGCATTTATTCAATTAAGTGCTCTTATACAAAAGGAGACCGTTTTGTGTTTTTACGTCGGAGAGACGATTGTAGCTTTTAACCAAAATATTACATACCTCAAGTAATATGTCCGACGACGATAAAAAAAAAGAACAAATCTTTTCTTGGTAATTATTGACGCCTAAAAACAAAACAAAAAAAAACTGACTTTGCATTAATTATTAAAATGGTTTTTAATTGAGACCGACACCATCTTTCTTTAATGTCGAACAAGTTTCAATCATTTTGGCCGGAAGCAATTCAGTTGGTTTTCTGTGAAACCACCAAATTTCTACAAAACCCAAAACAAGAAAACAGACACGTTATTAACATCATCCAAAAGAGATGGGCAACGTCTTCTATTCTCCGTCTTAAGGCTACGCTTATTCTCGTCTTTCTTGCTGCCGTCTTGAACAGAGTTTCACCTGTTTCTCCGGCCACACGCAAGTAGGAAGAGTGCTCAATTACGAAAAACAGAGCTTTGGTAAATATAGACTGTAAAGGAAATAGGAATCAATACTCCACCGTGATACCTTCATTTCTCTTCCAGCGACATTCATCTGGCTGTTATCGTGTATACACTGTCTCTATCTATCTATCTATCTATCTATCTATCTATCTATCTATCTATCTATCACACTTCTAATCTCTCTTTCTCTTTTTCTGTCTATCACTGTTTCGTATCTCTATATATCTATAAATCTCAGTCTTTTATATCTATCAATTTCCGTCTGTTTCGTCCATTCTATCTATCTATCTATCTATCTCATTCTGCGCATATCTATCTATCTATCTATCTATCTATCTATCTATCTATCTATTTATCTATCTATCTATCTATCTATCTATCTATCTATCTATCTATCTCAGTCTGTTCCCTATCTATCTATCTATCTATCTATCTATCTATCTATCTATCTCAGTCTGTTCCCTATCTATCTATCCTTCTATCTATCTATCTATCTATCTATCTATCTATCTATCTATCTCAGTCTGTTATCTATCTATCTATCTATCTATCTTAGTCGGTTCATATGTATGCATGTATGTACGTATGTATGTATGTATATATGTATCTATCTATCTATCTATCTCAGTCTGTTATCTATCTATCTATCTATCTCAGTCTATTCACCTATCTATCTATCTATCTATCTATCTATCTATCTATCTATCTATCTATCTATCTATCTATCTATCTCAGTCTGTTCATATGTATGTACGTATGTATCTATCTACCTCTCTATTTCCGTTCTGGGTATGACGATAAACTACATCCGCGTCCTAGGTAAGACGATAAACTAGGTCCAACAGCAAGGCCCCTGATCAGGAGGTTTTGAGGAGCGTGGAACCACCTATTAATTGCTGTTATTCCCAGGTCCCCCCCTGACCCAGCTATGTAAGGGTCCTAGCTATCGGCAAATAGTTAACACCTAAACATCTGTAAAAATAGGCTTTAATACCAGAAATATTTTGTCATAAGAAAATTATTACCAACAATTATTTTCCGCAATATTTAAAAAAAAAGCAGTAATACAAACTTTGAAAATAAAATATTGGAGAATGGAACTCAGAATACAAAATAGTGTGAACAAAATATTACCAAGTGAGTAATTTAAAAAAAAAAATTACGAAACTAAAATCATCCAAGATTGTAAATTTCCTAAAAGAAGTTGGAGTGTACTAAAAAATATGAGTAATTGAAAAATGTGTTCAAATATATATGTATACATACACACCTCTTTTTACCAAACACGCGCTATGAATCTATTTCAAAAATGTTATTGGCATTAAATGACCCACTGACGTTGATATGCCATAAAACAAACCAATCAACCAACCAACTTACCTACCTATCTATCTATCTATCTCAGTCTGTTCCCTATCTATCTATCTATCTATCTATCTATCTATCTATCTATCTATCTATCTATCTATCTATCTATCTCAGTCTGTTCCCTATCTATCTATCTATCTATCTATCTATCTATCTATCTATCTATCTATCTATCTATCTATCTCAGTCTGTTCCCTATCTATCTATCTATCTATCTATCTATCTATCTATCTCAGTCAATTCCCTATCTATCTATCTATCTATCTATCTATCTATCTCAGTCTGTCCCCTATCTATCTATCTATCTATCTATCTATCTATCTATCTATCTATCTATCTATCTATCTATCTATCTCAGTCTGTCCCCTATCTATCTATCTATCTATCTATCTATCTATCTATCTATCTATCTATCTATCTCAGTCTGTCCCCTATCTATCTATCTATCTATCTATCTATCTATCTATCTATCTATCTATCTTTTACTCTTTCTGTACTGCCTACCTACAAATACCTCCACTAATTCAGTATATATAAGTTTCAAAATGAATTTTGAAAAATAAAAAAAGTTTTCTTTTTATCTTCGACTGAAAGCGAAGCTCTTTCAATTTTACTATTTCCAACCAGCAAAATACCCTGTGGTGTGTTTTGAACAGCAATTATATTGACCGAAATCGATTTCTTTCAGATAAATCGATAAAATAAGGCCATTTTAACACATTTATAAACAAAAGCTCATTCTCGGTTTGAAAAATCTTGCTAATACAAAATATATATTTCTGAAATTTTATTTGATGAAAATTATCAAATACTACTTACTGATTGCATAAAATGTTGTATACAAACATTTCGTAACTACGGTGTCTTGTTTTCTTACATGTTAACCGATTTCATATCAGTCGATTGACAGCGAAACTTGTTCATAGACAAGTATGGTGGAGCAGATGATAAAGTTTATAAGGGTGGGACTAATCTCAAAACATGACTTTTTAATAATAGATTTATCGGTTTGTACCTCCATACTTCAGAAATGCACACATAATCTCACTTACAAAATCTCTTACTCTGGTGAAGTTTTAATGAAGTTTAAATATTTATAAACGTTTCCTACTTGTTCCATATCATGGCGAAACGATAAATGTAATAGTAGGGTTGAGTTTAATCCCACCCCCAAAAAAAACAAATATAATACAAACGGCAATATTTAAACGATCTAACACTTAGGGAAGGGATTGAACTTAAGAATATTAAGATTACCTCCTTGGTTATCCATTGAAGCTGCTATCCACCAAAAAAAAAAAACCTAGTCCCCACTGCGGGCCATTTAAAAATAGTTCGTGCAGCTGATTGGTTGTACAAACAGCCAATCGGATGTGCGGAATACGTGGTCTTTCTTCGTAGAATTCTTTAAAAAGGCCAGAGTAACTGTTAGCGTTTTAAAAGTGAGGGGGAATCAGGGTTAGATCTCCCCTGATTGGGTCGATTTGATGGGGAGTATGATGTTGAAAGACCCGAAACTCCCTGATGAACCAAGTCAAAACATCACTGACGACCCCCTCGGGCGCCTACTTAAAAGCGTATTTTTGAAGAATATATTATATATGCAATGTTATTCAAAACGTATGGATCGATTACATTATGCAGTATTTTAATTAGGAAAAGCAATTAAAAAAAACTCCAGCCAAGTCACACGTATTCTACTCACAATCAACTTTTATTTCCTGACTTACAAGTGTTTAATGTGGGCACGACTTGCAGCACGGGCAACATAAAAGCGATAAGAGTATTCCTTGCCCCTGCGTATCAGCATATCACAATCTACTGAGTTGATCGCTGTTGTTATTCGATGTTTTAAGGTCATCGAGGTTAGTGGGTAGCGGTGGAACGCCATCTTTTACGTATCTCCAAAAGAAAAAAAAAATTACACACGGTGAGGTCTGGTGATCTCGCAGGCCAAGCACAGAGAGCGAGGTCTTGGTAAGTGTCTGGACAAGGCGTAGTCTGTAAGCCTTTAAATGTAGAGGTCTTCTTAGCACACGCCAGATAGCTCAATTTGTGAACCGCG
>OZ038514.1:58231797-58316797 GCA_964036315.1 Acanthosepion esculentum | reverse complement strand
GAGTTCGAATTCCTGTCGAATCCATTACATTCACTTACGTGATAATACCCTTGGGAAAGGTCTGAATCCTCTTCTTCTCCCTCCGGCTATCGGTAAATAGCAGGACTGACCGGGTTCTATAGCCTTGGATGGCAAATGTTCTAGAAGGACAACTCTGTATTCAAAACCTGCGGAGGGTAATTTGGGGACCTTGTCGCACTTTGTGCACCAGGTCTCTGTATTAGGTCCTTCAAAAAGTGTGGATGGTCCTGCACGAAAACTCCCCCACTATAATCAAATCTCATGTGCTGGTGTCGCACTCTTGGTTTCCTAGGATCTGATCTGCTTTACCCTCATACGCCGAATTCGACGGGGTGAGTTGAGTATATACATATATATATATATATATATATATGTACATACAGTTGTGGGGAAAGAAATATTCGTACACATATTAATTTATTGTATTTTCAACTAATGAATGAACATACCATTCATTTAATTCACTGTACACAGATGCATAATAACTAAATATGCATAGAAAACGGGAAAATTTTGATTTAATAGAAATAAATCCCTTATATCCATTTTAATGATGAAAAAAGTCGTCGTTCAATGCAAATATGAGATTTTAAAACTTTTAAATTGCTGTAATACTCTTAGATTATTCAAGTGGAATATTCTATAATGTTCTAATAATGTTATCAGTAGTTATTTTTAACCTAAAAAATACAAACAAAACAATATGTAATTGGTATTCGTGCAAGAAGGTTATCATCATGGCAAGAAGCAAATAATTTACAAATTCGCAAAAAGAACTGATTATCAAGCTCTGGAAAGATGGTAAAAGACAACCTGAATAATCTATTTATTACCATTAGCACATTCATTGAAAGGTATAAATAAACATATTAAATTAATATTAAAATCATTAATCTGTGTCACAAAATGGACAATAAGCAATGAATTTCATAGGAACAATCTCGCTCCTCTCGGAAAACTCCACAGTTATTGAAAAGACAAAGAGATGCCAAGTTGAAATTCGTTGGGGAACATAAGGATAAGGAAAAATCGAATTGGGAAAGAGTATTATGAACAGACGAAAGCAAAATTGAGTTGTTTGGACGTAATTCTAGAAATCATGTATGGAGGAATGATGGCGACGTTTTCAAACAAAAGAACACAGTTCCAACGGTGAAATTTGATGGTGGCAGCATCATGGTTTGGGGAGGTTTTTTTCTGCAAAAGGAACTGGCAACATATCAGTAATAGATAGTAGAATAGATAGTAGCATATTAAAATATTTTGGGAGCAAAATTAATGATTTGGGTTGAAATTCTTTAAATTCCGCCTGATTGCATCTTCCAACAAGATAATGATCCTGAGTACACTGCAAATTCTGCGAAGAGATGTCTTGCTGAAAATAATGTAAATATCCTGAAATGGCCAAGTCATTCCACAGATTTTCGAGAATCTGTTGCGTTATTTGAAGTTTCAAATCCAATCGATGGCTCCAACATTCATCCCGTATGTGAAGACGATATGCAAAGAAGAATAGAACAAAATACCAACTAAAATTTACAAATCATTAATTGTGTATTACAAGAAGAGTTTGGTTGCGGAACAAGTGAATAAAGGCTATTCTACAAAGTATTAAATGAAGAGTCTTTTTTTCTATTGCACGAAGGCTTTTTTCCAACATTAAAATGTATAAATAGTATTGATTTCTATTAAATTAGTGTTTTGCTGTTTTCTATACTAATTTAGTAATTATGTATCTGTGTACAGTTAATTATATGAAAATTATGTTTATTCATTAGTTTGAAATCCAATAAAGTAAAATTTGTATGAGTACGAATATTAGTTTTTCCCACTATATATATATATATATATATATATTGATTTTCCAAGCGTAGCTTAAATGTGGCAAAAGGCAAAGGCCGAAAGCTGAAAATATATATATATATATAAAAGGAAGGGGTTATAGTATTTCTGACAAGAGAAAAGCGTGTATATTAAAACGAAGAGAGAAACTGCAAACGTTTTTGGTTGTAATGTGGATTTAAAAAAAATATTAGGCTTTATTTTCAATAATTTTGCTACACGAGTTTCCGGTCTCGCGACCGTCATCAGGCAAAGGGTAAAGATTTCCACATATTATTAAAAATAATTAATCTTTTCCTTTATGTTTTTCGAAGTGTTAGTGACCAAAATGTCTTTCTTGAACTGGCAAAATGTCTTTCTTTAACTGGCAAAATCCAGAGACGGATATGCAATGTAATTGGTACTGGTCTGGCATCTAGTCTACAGTCACTTTCTCACAGACGTGCCTTCGTCGTTTCTATAAGTACTTTCAAGGTAACTGCTTCGACGAGCTATTTTAGTTGGTTCACAAACTGCATGAATTTAAGCATGTTACTAGGTTGGCATCTCCGTCCTGCTGTCGAAACGGTGAAATGTGGTCGTCTCTTCTACTCCAAAAGCATCATGTCTCGCACTTCCCGTCTGTGCAACTCCCTTCCTCTTACTTGGTTCCCTGACAATTATAGTCTTCAAATATTAAAATGTGATGTCAATCGACATCTTCAGATACCTTGATATAATTCCCCGCCCTTCTCTTCATTCTTTCCTCAATCACGTCTCTTTCATCTTGCGTTTTAGTGGCACTGCTGCCTTCCTTGGGTTGAAATGCTTAAAAAAAAAATATTGACGCACTGGGGATGATATACCAATTGGAGTCATGAAAGAATCGACACTTTTGGGCATTGATGATATTCTTTTTTATGAGTGTGTTGTCACGTTGAGATCCTTGTTGTTAATAAAGAGCACTGGTGAATGGCTGGCAGAGGAGTGTTTGGAAAAGATGGCAAAAAGCAAATGTTATTGAGAGCTGCAATGGTCAGGGAATTGTGGACGATAATGATCGACAATCTCTTAAAGGGGAACGCTATAGTTTCTTTTTTTGTGACTTGATAATTTAATCGGGAGTATTCAAACCTGTCTGACAAAACATTATAAATAGAATATATTTTTGCTTTTTGTAGTATCTGGTTGAGACAAATCTTACTACACAATGAAAATGATAAACCTCGTATTACTAGTTGTATAGCTGGCCACACGTATTCGATGATACTCGTCGGCTAGAAAATCCCTATTGCAGATGCTTGCTCAGGCGTTTGTGTTTATTGAATACCCACAGAGCCCACCTGTGGTTTATACTGCAACAATGCTGAGCAGCGTGATCAACAATTTGAACAAGGCCAGCACGCTCAATCCCTCGGTCACGATGTCTTGTGACTTCGTGCTAGCACAGATATCAACGGCCGGCAAGGGTCCCGTCTACCCAATTTCGCTTGGGTTAACCCGTGGTATGGTTATCAGGCACTTTCAAAAGATAAGTGCGCGGGGAATAACTCCAGTCAGAAAACATCAAAAAATTTCCTTCCTGACAAATCGACCATGAGTGAGATTCGAACCCGGGTCTCATGGCGGTCAGAATGCGAACATTCTAACCCCTTGGCCACGTAGAACAAGTATTACTGCAATGATAACGGCGGTAATGTTAATCTTAATCGCTTTTGAGACCATCATGTGATTCCGTTTCATTGAAGAAATGGTCGAATGTACAATGCAATTGCCGACAAGAAAGAACGGGAAGACATGGTTTATCAGGTGAATAATTTTACATAATGAATTGTTCATGTTTGCAGTATGAACTGATATCCGAGACTTTTAACAATCCAACGCATTTATAAGTGATACTAAATGTCAAGCCCCATTTAAATCGACGTCTATTGTCTTCATTTTTGGAACAGGAGAGCAATGAATCGTGAAGGCGAATCATACGCTTTCAGCGGAGATAAATTACAGACGCACGAAATAACGCAGATACATAGATACATACATACATATACAGACGGAGAAACACACACACACGCACACACACACACACATACACACACACACACACATATATATATATATATATATATATATATATATATATATATATATATATATATATATATATATATATATATACACACACATTCTGTTTATATGTACATATGTGGATGTAGGTGTGTAGGAAACGAAGTTTACATTTCTATACACTTTGCTGTGTTTTAGAGGTAATATAACCTATACATATATATATTTTTATATCTTTATATATATATATATATATATATATATATATATATTGATGAAAATCTATGCATATATTAAATGAGGTACACCTATATATACATATCGTTTGTGTATTCATGCGTACGTAAAATAAACAGCATATATATATTATAGATGTACATATATGTATATGTATTCAATGAGTTACATATATGCATATATACGCATATATATATATATATATATATGTATATATATATATATATAGATATATAAATATATAGATATATCGATAGATAGATATATACATACATATATAAATACATATACAGATAGATAGATTGATAGATTGATATGTATAGTGTGTGTGCGTTTTATGAGTATGTAATATAAATATTATATATATTATTGAGGTGAATATGTATATATATATATATTCATATATTTAATATATATATATATTTAATGAGAAAAATGAATGTATGTAACCATATATATATCTTGAGCTACGAACTATATATATATATATATATATATATATATATATATATATATATATATATATATATATGCAGAAATATAGTCTTAAAGTGTGCTATATTTATGGGGTAAAGTGCTCAATATCAGAGATAGAGCGTGTGTAAATATAAAAGTGGACATGGAAGTCAGCACTTAGAGGCGACAGTCTGTTTCATGCTAGTGCAATCGTCGCCTGACGATTGCACTAGCATGAAACAGACTGTCGCCTCTAAGTGCTGACTTCCATGTCCACTTTTATATATATATATATATATATATATGTATATATATATATGTATATATATATATATATATATCTATATATATATATATATAATATAACCATATATATACGTATGTGTACCTCATTAAATTTAGTCATATGTTTACATAGAAATCCATATATATATATATATATATATATATATATATATATATATATATATATGCAGTAATGCCTTGAGCTACGATGCGTACCGACATAGGAATTTGGGGATATATGATCCGGAATTCGGCCGATTTTTTTCATTGATTTTCGAGCTGAATTTTGTCATACGAGCGAGTTTCATTTCCCGAGACGAGATTCGGCCCTTAGACATAGCCTCGTCTGTGCATCCTTTCTGCCCGGAAGCAGAGAGATTTTACCAGCCCAGCTAGAGATGAATCTCCTACTACACATCAACATACGGTATTTACTACCTGTAATTTTATGAATGATAGCATATACATTATCGTCTGTACAGCAATTGCCAATGCCACATTTCTCCTACATCATCTAGAATATGTTAGACTCTGCGTCAGTGACACGAAAACTAAATTCTTTCGCTTCAACCAGCAAGGCTCAATACGAACTGTCTCAGGTTAATCAATAAAATAATTCGAATCTTTTACATACCAAGTAAGCAAAATAAATTCAACTACATCGGGTATGAAAATTCGAAAAAAGATCTTCAAATAATATCTATCTATCTAGCTAGGTATCTATTTATTGTAACCTAGGGAAGATTACTGAATAGAATAATCAAACGAAGGTTGGTAATAAACGCTAATACTTACGACAAGAGCAACATATAAGATTCGCCAGCAGCACGTAGAAGTAGGCAACTACTTTAAAGTGAGTCTAGTGAATTCGACAATGAATATCCAACTGCAAACCAGTATTTACTACTGTATTTATTTGAAGGGGGCCATATAAATTATCGTCTGTAGGTATGTTACAACAATTAACAATGTCACAGATCATCATCTAGAAAATGCTGGACCATTTGTAAATATTGTAATACTCTGCGTCAGTGACTCGTAAACTAAAGCTTCGACCAGGTTAGTCAGTAAAATAAGCCGAATCTTTTACATACCAAGGAAGAAAAATAAATTCTACTACATCGGGTGTGAAAATTTTCATAGTTAAAGCCCGGGCAACCTCGGATAAAGGATTTAATCTTGAAATCTGATCTACCAGATAAACTCTAAAACAGGTACCTAACCCTAAAAAGCGCAAGAACAACAAGAACAAGTAGTAAAATAAGCAGCTTATGTAAGATGAAGAGAAAATTATGATATAATCAGAATATTGTTGTTCCGCTGTATTCTGAAGGAAAGAGTTGGCAGGAATTCTCCAGCAATACTTGAAAGAGCAAGAACAACTACTAGCAATGAGAAATCTATTTTCCTGACAGAAAGAATTTTATTAATTTCGCCTGGTGGCTCATTCAATGAATATCTGAACAAAGAACAGTACCAAATAAAAGAAACCACATCAATTAGGCCAATTCAACCAAAAAAATAACTTAACACCTGTAATACGCAGAGAATATAATGACATAATCAAGATCTTGCTGTCAATACTATATTTCGAAGACCTCCGACATTATTTCAAAGAGGAATAACAGCCAGTGGAATTGAGAAACCTATACTCCTGAATTTTTTCTTCTTATTTTATAGGATGATTTCAGCTGTAACAACGTCTGTTTGGTCAAAGTAATTAAGAAACTGCTAATATTACCATTATCATTATGAGAACAGATACTACACTTTGAATCCCAGGCCGATGTCCAGTGAGTGAAGAAAAATAATTCGAATAGCACTGATTGCCTGGTTCAAGAATGCCGAATACATGCTAAGGAAAAGGCCAATATTACCATTACAGATTAGGAGAACAGATACTACACTTTACTCTCAGCCCGATGTCAAAGGAGCGAAGAAAAGCGTAAGTCAAGTCGCATTGGCTGTTCGGTCAATGCATGCCGATTGTTTACTCATAAGGGAACGGCTAATATTGCCATTACCATTAGAGATTAGGAGAAGAGATATTACACTTTGATTACAGCCCGATGTCCAGGGAGTGAAGAAAAGCGTAACTCAAGTAACATTGGCTGCTCGGTCAATCAATTTCGAATGTTTCCTTGTAAGGGAACGACTAATGTTACCATTGCCGTTAGAGATGAGAAGAACAGATACTACATTTTCATCCCAAACTGATTTCCAGTGAAAGAAGTTCAAATGTAATGCGAGTAGAATAAAGCATGTGAATATAAGGAACCCGCTAATATTAGCATTACTACTAGGGTTGGGGGGAACAGATATTCCACTTTGATTCCAGCCCGATTGCCAGTAAGTGAAGAAAAAATGCAAACCGCTAATATTAACATAAGAAATGAGTAGAATATATAACTAAACTTTGATCGCTGCTAGATGCCTAAAGAGTGAAGAAAAACTTAACTCGATAACCACTGGCTGCTTGTTGAATGAATACCGAAACAAAGAAGTGTACCAAATATTAGAAATCAGCTCATTCGAGGATATTCAACAACTGATGAAATGCTTAAGACATGTGACACGAAGAGAAAATAATGGCACGGTCATGATATCACCGTTCGACTCTAATACTAAGAAAAATTTGGAAGAAAGCCTCCAACAATACTTGAAAGAGAAATAACAGTTAGTGGATTTGAGAAACCAATTTGCCTGAAAAACGTTTTTATAGACATATTTTATAAATATCGGTTGACAGTTTGGCTAATGAATATCCAATGTTTACGAAAATAGGTTAAAAGTTCATAGGCAACCTATGGAAGAGTGATGCTAGAGCCGTGAAAACTTGCACACATTAATTCCAACTCTTCTTAATAACCACATTGAGTTGTCCAGGTAAGCTGACATTTGACTGTTCAAAGAAAACTTCAAACATCGATTTCTCCTGAAAATTTACAAAATATGGAATTATGACATTATTAAGAATTTGCAGAAAATGGTTGATTGGATGATTTCGTTTGGCGGCAAATAAACCTCAAGAGGTTATTTAATTCCGAAATCTAAATATTTTTAACATAACTTTATGGATTCAAATAAATATAATTTGAACGCAATTGTATGCCTTTAACTAGAAATAAAATTACTGGTCATATTTTTTTAAGCTTATCACCCCAAGCAAGGCTGGAAGCCACTAGCAGGCAAGGGGTTACAGAAGGTTTGGAGGAAGAGCAGATAGGAGTGGTAAAGGAGAGGATGTGGAGAAAGATAGTGGATCGATCAAGGCAAGGGGGTTACAGAAGATTTGGAGCGAGAGCATATAGGAATGAAAGGTGAAAGGATGTGGAGAAGGGAAGTGGATAGATCAAGGCAACTGTCGATGGACGTTACACTTAAATAGTTGGAGATTGTATTTGTCAGGGAAACAGGAATAAGGAAGGGAGTTCCACAGGCGAGATGTGCGAGACTCTTGGAGTAGAAGAGACGTCTACATCTAACAGTTTCAACGGTGAAGGGGTGGGAACGGGATGCCAGCCTCGTAGGACGGTTAAATTCATGAGGCCTAGGAACCATCGAAAGCAGCTCCTCGGAGCAGTTACCGTGAAAGTATTTGTAAAAAAGACAGGGCGAGGCAACGTCGCGTCTGTGAGAGAGCGACTGCAAACGAGATGACAGATCAGGGCCAGTTACATTGTATATCCCTCTCTGTATCTTATCAAGAACCCTGAGGCAAACAGCGGTGGTTCCAGCCCATATATGGCTGCAATACTCCATGCAAGGGCGAATGGTCGATTTATAGATTTGGAGGCTCCATTACGGGGAGAAAAAATTCCTGGCTCGGCACAGGGAGCCAACTATTTCTTGTTGGTAATACTACTATAAAATGTATTGTTACTAAAATTACTAGCAATATGTATTGTCTTGTCAATCAATGACGAATGTTTGAGAGAGAGGTCTATATGCGTCATAGGCTGACCCTGTGAAATCTTGCTAGCTTTAATTCCAGTACTTCTTCGTAATAACTGCATTGTTTCTATTCAGGTAAACTGATACCATACTTCTCAGAGAAGACAGTAAATGAAACTGGTCCTCTCTAGAAGATGGACAAAATCTGGCATAGCAGTGTTACAAAATACATGTTGAAAAAGAGTTGACCTCAAAAGGACATTTATGCTGACATAATTGATATATTAATCGATGAAAGGTCAGAAGTGGGCAGCTAAATTTAGGAGGGAAATAGTCTTGAAGTTGACCAAAAGTTCTTGATGTCTTCGAACTGCCACCACCGAGGAAAACATTTATTGTGCTCACCACATGGTAATCGATTACAGACGATTGACTATCACTCAAATAGCCAATGCTATTAGCATTTCCTGTGAGAGATTTGAGAATACATCGCACACCGAACATGGCATGTCGACGGTTTACGTTCGCTGGGTGTCAGGTCTTCCTCGGAACGATTTACAGGGGAATCAACTCAATTTGATATAGGTTTCCTATCTACTAGAATAAAAAGGTAGACAGGTCCGATAAATGTGAGTCAAATTATATGACATATATCCACTAACCACTAGAATAAAAAAGGTAGACATGGTCCCAGTTTAAAACTGAGTCAAAGGTCTTCTATCAACTAGAATAAAATAAATTAGAGAAGACCGTTATATGTTATTCAAATTATAAGACCGTTATATGTTATTCAAATTATATGACATATGTCCTCTTTTTCACTAGAAAAAAATAGTAGACATGGACCCTGTTTACAACTGAGTCAAATCTTATGACATAAGTCTTCTATCTACTACAGTAAAAAAGGTTGACAGGTCAGCTAAATATGAGTCAAATTATATGACATATGTTTACAACTGAGACCCTGTTTACAACTGAGACCCTGTTTACAACTGAGACCCTGTTTACAACTGGACCCTGTTTACAACTGAGTCAAATCATATGACATAGGTCTTCTATCTACTAGAATAAAAAAAGGTAGACAGGACCTGTATATGTTAGTCAAATTGTATGATATATACAGTATTTACATTATTCGGACAATTGTCCTCATCTTTGTCGCCATATTTGTCACAACGTTTCGGCCGTTGTACGCTCCGGCCTTCTTCAGGTGGTTGGTGTATGATATATGTTCATTCTCCATTAGAATAAAATTAATAGACGTGGCCCCTGATTACAACTGAGTCAAATATTATGACATATGTCTTCTATCTACTTGAATAAAAAAAGTAGACAAGTCCGGTAAATGTGAGCCAAATTATATGACATATGTCCACTATCCACTAGAATGTCACTTCTTTCCTAATCTCTGTGTTTTGTTTCGTATATATATATATATATATATATATATATATATAAAATGGATGGTCGTTTGGGGAGCTTGTGGCACACGGTTCACCAATTCTCCCTATTCTGCTCGTCAAAACGTCTGGTTGGTTCTGCACAAAATATTCACCAGTATAATCAAGTCGTACGTGCAGGATATCTGGCTGTTTGTTCCTAGCAACTGAGGTGCCTGACCCTCATACATCGTAAAAGGCTCTCCGGTAAGCGCGGGTCAACATCCCGCGTCGATGAACGGCGGGAAAGTCCACTATATATACATATATGTTTAACGTTGAATAAACCGATGTACATATTCAGTGTATAGCAATTTTATATCCGTCTTTGTGTGATTTTTTTAGATTTCATTATTCTCATCTTCCCCAAGAAATTGATGAAAATAACATTGTTTATTTCACGCAATTCTCTAAACATTTTTCTTTCTTTGTCGCGATGTTCTCAAATTTTCAACGTCTTCCTTGTCGCACGGAATATTCTCGACCCCGTCTCCCATTTGCAATCCAAACCAACCTATCTACCCCTCCACCTTGATACCGGACGACACAAATACCTATATCTCCACCGCTCTTTACAAAGCTACTTACTTCATATATCGATTGACCTTGAACTCTGCTGTAATCGTAAGCATCTTACAAAACAAGCAGCCGAATGTAAATTTAAACAATCATTTCCCTCCAGCCTAATTTCCAGTGATTATTTCTTTATTGAAAATATTTGTCGTGAAATTAACAAAAACTTTTGTTTTCGCTACGTTTTCTGTCGAGTTTTATATGTAAATCAGAAATCTTCGCTGTGGAGGATTTTCCTAAATCTTTTTTTTTCTTTTGGAATATTTAAATACACTCAAATTATATTTGCTTAATGGGCGCCCTGGTGTTTTTGAATAAAATCTTTTCACTTAAAAGTGTTTTTATCATTTATTTATTTCATTTTGTTTGGTTTAAGGTTTAATTTCTTTGCTTTCGTTGAATTTTGTATATTTAAATTTGTTTCAGTTTTCTTACATTTCCTGATAAAAAAATGAATGTAAATTACCGTCTGCTTTATTCATTTTCAGTTTCTTTAGTTCGTTCCGGTTTTCCTCTTTCATTTTCAACGTGTGAATTTCTTACTAGTTTTTTGAGATTCTTTCTTCTGTCTGTCAGAGTTTTCCTTCTTTCTTTTTCGTCTCTGTTTCTTTATCGGTTTAACACATTTTTTAATTCTAAATTTCTTCAGTTTTTCTTACTTTACCATTTTCTAATATGCCTTCTTGTTTTGCGTACTTTCTAGGCTTATAATTTTATATTCTTTCTTTCTTTTTATCTCAGTCTCGCGTTTCATTCTGTCTTTCTTTTTATCTCACTCTCGCGTTTCATTCTGTTTTTCTTTTTATCTCACTCTCGTGTTTCATTCTGTTTTTCTTTTTGTCTCTCGCGTTTCATTCTGTGTTTCTTTTTATCTCACTCTCGCGTTTCATTCTGTCTTTCTTTTTATCTCACTCTCGCGTTTCATTCTGTTTTTCTTTTTATCTCACTCTCGTGTTTCATTCTGTTTTTCTTTTTGTCTCTCGCGTTACATTCTGTGTTTCTTTTCATCTCACTCTCGCGTTTCATTCTGTCTTTCTTTTTATCTCACTCTCGCGTTTCATTCTGTTTTTCTTTTTATCTCACTCTCGCGTTTCATTCTGTGTTTCTTTTTATCTCACTCTCGTGTTTCATTCTGTTTTTCTTTTTATCTCTCGCGTTACATTCTGTGTTTCTTTTCATCTCACTCTCGCGTTTCATTCAGTCTTTCTTTTTATCTCACTCTCGCGTTTCATTCTGTCTTTCTTTTTATCTCACTCTCGCGTTTCATTCAGTCTTTCTTTTTATCTCTCTCTCGTGTTTCATTCTGTGTTTCTTTTTATCTCACTCTCGTGTTTCAATCTGTCTTTCTCTTTATCTCACTCTCGCGTTTCATTCTGTCTTTCTTTTTATCTCACTCTCGCGTTTCATTCAGTCTTTCTTTTTATCTCACTCTCGCGTTTCATTCAGTCTTTCTTTTTATCTCACTCTCGCGTTTCAATCTGTCTTTCTTTTCATCTCACTCTCGTGTTTCATTCTGTCTTTCTTTTCATCTCACTCTCGTGTTTCATTCTGTCTTTCTTTTTATCTCACTCTCGTGTTTCAATCTGTCTTTCTTTTTATCTCACTCTCGTGTTTCATTCTGTCTTTCTTTTTATCTCACTCTCGTGTTTCAATCTGTCTTTCTTTTTATCTCACTCTCGCGTTTCATTCTGTCTTTCTTTTTATCTCACTCTCGTGTTTCAATCTGTCTTTCTTTTTATCTCGGTCTCGTTTTCATTCTGTCTTTCTTTTTATCTCACTCTCGTGTTTCAATCTGTCTTTCTTTTTATCTCACTCTCGCGTTTCAATCTGTCTTTCTTTTTATCTCACTCTCGCGTTTCATTCTGTCTTTCTTTTTATCTCACTCTCGTGTTTCATACAGTCTTACTTTTTATCTCACTCTCGCGTTTCATTCAGTCTTTCTTTTTATCTCACTCTCGCGTTTCATTCAGTCTTTCTTTTTATCTCACTCTCGCGTTTCATTCTGTCTTTCTTTTTATCTCACTCTCGCGTTTCATTCAGTCTTTCTTTTTATCTCACTCTCGTGTTTCATTCTGTCTTTCTTTTTATCTCACTTTCGTGTTTCATTCTGTCTTTCTTTTTATCTCACTCTCGCGTTTCATTTTGTCTTTCTTTTTATCTCACTCTCGCGTTTCATTCTGTCTTTCTTTTCATCTCACTCTCGTGTTTCAATCTGTCTTTCTTTTTATCTCACTCTCGTGTTTCAATCTGTCTTTCTTTTTATCTCACTCTCGCGTTTCATTCTGTCTTTCTTTTTATCTCACTCTCGTGTTTCAATCTGTCTTTCTTTTTATCTCACTCTCGCGTTTCATTCAGTCTTTCTTTTTATCTCACTCTCGTGTTTCAATCTGTCTTTCTTTTCATCTCACTCTCGTGTTTCATTCTGTCTTTCTTTTTATCTCACTCTCGTGTTTCAATCTGTCTTTCTTTTTATCTCACTCTCGTGTTTCATTCTGTCTTTCTTTTTATCTCACTCTCGTGTTTCAATCTGTCTTTCTTTTTATCTCGGTCTCGTGTTTCATTCTGTCTTTCTTTTTATCTCACTCTCGTGTTTCAATCTGTCTTTCTTTTTATCTCACTCTCGCGTTTCAATCTGTCTTTCTTTTTATCTCACTCTCGCGTTTCATTCTGTCTTTCTTTTTATCTCACTCTCGTGTTTCATTCTGTCTTTATTTTTATCTCACTCTCGTGTTTCAATCTGTCTTTCTTTTTATCTCACTGTCGCGTTTCATTCAGTCTTTCTTTTTATCTCACTCTCGCGTTTCATTCTGTCTTTCTTTTTATCTCACTCTCGCGTTTCATTCAGTCTTTCTTTTTATCTCACTCTCGTGTTTCATTCTGTCTTTCTTTTTATCTCACTTTCGTGTTTCATTCTGTCTTTCTTTTTATCTCACTCTCGCGTTTCATTTTGTCTTTCTTTTTATCTCACTCTCGCGTTTCATTCTGTCTTTCTTTTCATCTCACTCTCGTGTTTCAATCTGTCTTTCTTTTTATCTCACTCTCGTGTTTCAATCTGTCTTTCTTTTTATCTCACTCTCGCGTTTCATTCTGTCTTTCTTTTTATCTCACTCTCGTGTTTCAATCTGTCTTTCTTTTTATCTCACTCTCGCGTTTCATTCAGTCTTTCTTTTTATCTCACTCTCGTGTTTCAATCTGTCTTTCTTTTCATCTCACTCTCGTGTTTCATTCTGTCTTTCTTTTTATCTCACACACGTGTTTCAATCTGTCTTTCTTTTTATCTCACTCTCGTGTTTAATTCTGTCTTTCTTTTTATCTCACTCTCGTGTTTCAATCTGTCTTTCTTTTTATCTCGGTCTCGTGTTTCATTCTGTCTTTCTTTTTATCTCACTCTCGTGTTTCAATCTGTCTTTCTTTTTATCTCGGTCTCGTGTTTCATTCTGTCTTTCTTTTTATCTCACTCTCGTGTTTCAATCTGTCTTTCTTTTTATCTCACTCTCGCGTTTCAATCTGTCTTTCTTTTTATCTCACTCTCGCGTTTCATTCTGTCTTTCTTTTTATCTCACTCTCGTGTTTCATTCAGTCTTTCTTTTTATCTCACTCTCGCGTTTCATTCAGTCTTTCTTTTTATCTCACTCTCGCGTTTCATTCAGTCTTTCTTTTTATCTCACTCTCGCGTTTCATTCTGTCTTTCTTTTTATCTCACTCTCGCGTTTCATTCAGTCTTTCTTTTTATCTCACTCTTGTGTTTCATTCTGTCTTTCTTTTTATCTCACTTTCGTGTTTCATTCTGTCTTTCTTTTTATCTCACTCTCGCGTTTCATTTTGTCTTTCTTTTTATCTCACTCTCGCGTTTCATTCTGTCTTTCTTTTCATCTCACTCTCGTGTTTCAATGTGTCTTTCTTTTTATCTCACTCTCGTGTTTCAATCTGTCTTTCTTTTTATCTCACTCTCGCGTTTCATTCTGTCTTTCTTTTTATCTCACTCTCGTGTTTCAATCTGTCTTTCTTTTTATCTCACTCTCGCGTTTCATTCAGTCTTTCTTTTTATCTCACTCTCGTGTTTCAATCTGTCTTTCTTTTCATCTCACTCTCGTGTTTCATTCTGTCTTTCTTTTTATCTCACTCTCGTGTTTCAATCTGTCTTTCTTTTTATCTCACTCTCGTGTTTCATTCTGTCTTTCTTTTTATCTCACTCTCGTGTTTCAATCTGTCTTTCTTTTTATCTCGGTCTCGTGTTTCATTCTGTCTTTCTTTTAATCTCACTCTCGTGTTTCAATCTGTCTTTCTTTTTATCTCACTCTCGCGTTTCAATCTGTCTTTCTTTTTATCTCACTCTCGCGTTTCATTCTGTCTTTCTTTTTATCTCACTCTCGTGTTTCATTCTGTCTTTCTTTTTATCTCACTCTCGCGTTTCATTCTGTCTTTCTTTTTATCTCACTCTCGTGTTTCAATCTGTCTTTCTTTTTATCTCGGTCTCGTGTTTCATTCTGTCTTTCTTTTTATCTCACTCTCGTGTTTCAATCTGTCTTTCTTTTTATCTCACTCTCGCGTTTCAATCTGTCTTTCTTTTTATCTCACTCTCGCGTTTCATTCTGTCTTTCTTTTTATCTCACTCTCGTGTTTCATACAGTCTTACTTTTTATCTCACTCTCGCGTTTCATTCAGTCTTTCTTTTTATCTCACTCTCGCGTTTCATTCAGTCTTTCTTTTTATCTCACTCTCGCGTTTCATTCTGTCTTTCTTTTTATCTCACTCTCGCGTTTCATTCAGTCTTTCTTTTTATCTCACTCTCGTGTTTCATTCTGTCTTTCTTTTTATCTCACTTTCGTGTTTCATTCTGTCTTTCTTTTTATCTCACTCTCGCGTTTCATTTTGTCTTTCTTTTTATCTCACTCTCGCATTTCATTCTGTCTTTCTTTTCATCTCACTCTCGTGTTTCAATCTGTCTTTCTTTTTATCTCACTCTCGTGTTTCAATCTGTCTTTCTTTTTATCTCACTCTCGCGTTTCATTCTGTCTTTCTTTTTATCTCACTCTCGTGTTTCAATCTGTCTTTCTTTTTATCTCACTCTCGCGTTTCATTCAGTCTTTCTTTTTATCTCACTCTCGTGTTTCAATCTGTCTTTCTTTTCATCTCACTCTCGTGTTTCATTCTGTCTTTCTTTTTATCTCACTCTCGTGTTTCAATCTGTCTTTCTTTTTATCTCACTCTCGTGTTTCATTCTGTCTTTCTTTTTATCTCACTCTCGTGTTTCAATCTGTCTTTCTTTTTATCTCGGTCTCGTGTTTCATTCTGTCTTTCTTTTAATCTCACTCTCGTGTTTCAATCTGTCTTTCTTTTTATCTCACTCTCGCGTTTCAATCTGTCTTTCTTTTTATCTCACTCTCGCGTTTCATTCTGTCTTTCTTTTTATCTCACTCTCGTGTTTCATTCTGTCTTTCTTTTTATCTCACTCTCGCGTTTCATTCTGTCTTTCTTTTTATCTCACTCTCGTGTTTCAATCTGTCTTTCTTTTTATCTCGGTCTCGTGTTTCATTCTGTCTTTCTTTTTATCTCACTCTCGTGTTTCAATCTGTCTTTCTTTTTATCTCACTCTCGCGTTTCAATCTGTCTTTCTTTTTATCTCACTCTCGCGTTTCATTCTGTCTTTCTTTTTATCTCACTCTCGTGTTTCATACAGTCTTACTTTTTATCTCACTCTCGCGTTTCATTCAGTCTTTCTTTTTATCTCACTCTCGCGTTTCATTCAGTCTTTCTTTTTATCTCACTCTCGCGTTTCATTCTGTCTTTCTTTTTATCTCACTCTCGCGTTTCATTCAGTCTTTCTTTTTATCTCACTCTCGTGTTTCATTCTGTCTTTCTTTTTATCTCACTTTCGTGTTTCATTCTGTCTTTCTTTTTATCTCACTCTCGCGTTTCATTTTGTCTTTCTTTTTATCTCACTCTCGCGTTTCATTCTGTCTTTCTTTTCATCTCACTCTCGTGTTTCAATCTGTCTTTCTTTTTATCTCACTCTCGTGTTTCAATCTGTCTTTCTTTTTATCTCACTCTCGCGTTTCATTCTGTCTTTCTTTTTATCTCACTCTCGTGTTTCAATCTGTCTTTCTTTTTATCTCACTCTCGCGTTTCATTCAGTCTTTCTTTTTATCTCACTCTCGTGTTTCAATCTGTCTTTCTTTTCATCTCACTCTCGTGTTTCATTCTGTCTTTCTTTTTATCTCACTCTCGTGTTTCAATCTGTCTTTCTTTTTATCTCACTCTCGTGTTTCATTCTGTCTTTCTTTTTATCTCACTCTCGTGTTTCAATCTGTCTTTCTTTTTATCTCGGTCTCGTGTTTCATTCTGTCTTTCTTTTTATCTCACTCTCGTGTTTCAATCTGTCTTTCTTTTTATCTCACTCTCGCGTTTCAATCTGTCTTTCTTTTTATCTCACTCTCGCGTTTCATTCTGTCTTTCTTTTTATCTCACTCTCGTGTTTCATTCTGTCTTTATTTTTATCTCACTCTCGTGTTTCAATCTGTCTTTCTTTTTATCTCACTGTCGCGTTTCATTCAGTCTTTCTTTTTATCTCACTCTCGCGTTTCATTCTGTCTTTCTTTTTATCTCACTCTCGCGTTTCATTCAGTCTTTCTTTTTATCTCACTCTCGTGTTTCATTCTGTCTTTCTTTTTATCTCACTTTCGTGTTTCATTCTGTCTTTCTTTTTATCTCACTCTCGCGTTTCATTTTGTCTTTCTTTTTATCTCACTCTCGCGTTTCATTCTGTCTTTCTTTTCATCTCACTCTCGTGTTTCAATCTGTCTTTCTTTTTATCTCACTCTCGTGTTTCAATCTGTCTTTCTTTTTATCTCACTCTCGCGTTTCATTCTGTCTTTCTTTTTATCTCACTCTCGTGTTTCAATCTGTCTTTCTTTTTATCTCACTCTCGCGTTTCATTCAGTCTTTCTTTTTATCTCACTCTCGTGTTTCAATCTGTCTTTCTTTTCATCTCACTCTCGTGTTTCATTCTGTCTTTCTTTTTATCTCACACACGTGTTTCAATCTGTCTTTCTTTTTATCTCACTCTCGTGTTTAATTCTGTCTTTCTTTTTATCTCACTCTCGTGTTTCAATCTGTCTTTCTTTTTATCTCGGTCTCGTGTTTCATTCTGTCTTTCTTTTTATCTCACTCTCGTGTTTCAATCTGTCTTTCTTTTTATCTCGGTCTCGTGTTTCATTCTGTCTTTCTTTTTATCTCACTCTCGTGTTTCAATCTGTCTTTCTTTTTATCTCACTCTCGCGTTTCAATCTGTCTTTCTTTTTATCTCACTCTCGCGTTTCATTCTGTCTTTCTTTTTATCTCACTCTCGTGTTTCATTCAGTCTTTCTTTTTATCTCACTCTCGCGTTTCATTCAGTCTTTCTTTTTATCTCACTCTCGCGTTTCATTCAGTCTTTCTTTTTATCTCACTCTCGCGTTTCATTCTGTCTTTCTTTTTATCTCACTCTCGCGTTTCATTCAGTCTTTCTTTTTATCTCACTCTTGTGTTTCATTCTGTCTTTCTTTTTATCTCACTTTCGTGTTTCATTCTGTCTTTCTTTTTATCTCACTCTCGCGTTTCATTTTGTCTTTCTTTTTATCTCACTCTCGCGTTTCATTCTGTCTTTCTTTTCATCTCACTCTCGTGTTTCAATGTGTCTTTCTTTTTATCTCACTCTCGTGTTTCAATCTGTCTTTCTTTTTATCTCACTCTCGCGTTTCATTCTGTCTTTCTTTTTATCTCACTCTCGTGTTTCAATCTGTCTTTCTTTTTATCTCACTCTCGCGTTTCATTCAGTCTTTCTTTTTATCTCACTCTCGTGTTTCAATCTGTCTTTCTTTTCATCTCACTCTCGTGTTTCATTCTGTCTTTCTTTTTATCTCACTCTCGTGTTTGAATCTGTCTTTCTTTTTATCTCACTCTCGTGTTTCATTCTGTCTTTCTTTTTATCTCACTCTCGTGTTTCAATCTGTCTTTCTTTTTATCTCGGTCTCGTGTTTCATTCTGTCTTTCTTTTAATCTCACTCTCGTGTTTCAATCTGTCTTTCTTTTTATCTCACTCTCGCGTTTCAATCTGTCTTTCTTTTTATCTCACTCTCGCGTTTCATTCTGTCTTTCTTTTTATCTCACTCTCGTGTTTCATTCTGTCTTTATTTTTATCTCACTCTCGCGTTTCATTCAGTCTTTCTTTTTATCTCACTCTCGCGTTTCATTCTGTCTTTCTTTTTATCTCACTCTCGCGTTTCATTCAGTCTTTCTTTTTATCTCACTCTCGTGTTTCATTCTGTCTTTCTTTTTATCTCACTCTCGCGTTTCATTCTGTCTTTCTTTTCATCTCACTCTCGTGTTTCAATCTGTCTTTCTTTTTATCTCACTCTCGCGTTTCATTCTGTCTTTCTTTTTATCTCACTCTCGTGTTTCATTCTGTCTTTATTTTTATCTCACTCTCGTGTTTCAATCTGTCTTTCTTTTTATCTCACTCTCGCGTTTCATTCTGTCTTTATTTTTATCTCACTCTCGCGTTTCATTCTGTCTTTCTTTTTATCTCACTCTCGTGTTTCAATCTGTCTTTCTTTTTATCTCGGTCTCGTGTTTCATTCTGTCTTTCTTTTTATCTCACTCTCGTGTTTCAATCTGTCTTTCTTTTTATCTCGGTCTCGTGTTTCATTCTGTCTTTCTTTTTATCTCACTCTCGTGTTTCAATCTGTCTTTCTTTTTATCTCACTCTCGTGTTTCATTCTGTCTTTCTTTTTATCTCACTCTCGTGTTTCAATCTGTCTTTCTTTTTATCTCACTCTCGCGTTTCATTCTGTCTTTATTTTTATCTCACTCTCGTGTTTCAATCTGTCTTTCTTTTTATCTCGGTCTCGTGTTTCATTCTGTCTTTCTTTTTATCTCACTCTCGTGTTTCAATCTGTCTTTCTTTTTATCTCACTCTCGCGTTTCAATCTGTCTTTCTTTTTATCTCACTCTCGCGTTTCATTCTGTCTTTCTTTTTATCTCACTCTCGTGTTTCATTCTGTGTTTCTTTTTATCTCACTCTCGTGTTTCAATCTGTCTTTCTTTTTATCTCACTCTCGCGTTTCATTCTGTCTTTATTTTTATCTCACTCTCGCGTTTCATTCTGTCTTTCTTTTTATCTCAATCTCGTGTTTCAATCTGTCTTTCTTTTTATCTCACTCTCGTGTTTCATTCTGTCTTTCTTTTTATCTCACTCTCGCGTTTCATTCTGTCTTTCTTTTTATCTCATTCTCGTGTTTCATTCTGTCTTTCTTTTTATCTCACTCTCGCGTTTCATTCAGTCTTTCTTTTTATCTCACTCTCGCGTTTCATTCAGTCTTTCTTTTTATCTCACTCTCGCGTTTCATTCAGTCTTTCTTTTTATCTCACTCTCGCGTTTCATTCAGTCTTTCTTTTTATCTCTCTCTCGTGTTTCATTCTGTGTTTCTTTTTATCTCACTCTCGTGTTTCAATCTGTCTTTCTTTTTATCTCACTCTCGCGTTTCATTCTGTCTTTCTTTTTATCTCACTCTCGCGTTTCATTCAGTCTTTCTTTTTATCTCACTCTCGCGTTTCATTCAGTCTTTCTTTTTATCTCACTCTCGCGTTTCATTCAGTCTTTCTTTTTATCTCACTCTCGCGTTTCATTCTGTCTTTCTTTTTATCTCACTCTCGCGTTTCATTCAGTCTTTCTTTTTATCTCACTCTCGTGTTTAATTCTGTCTTTCTTTTTATCTCACTCTCGCGTTTCATTTTGTCTTTCTTTTTATCTCACTCTCGCGTTTCATTCTGTCTTTCTTTTCATCTCACTCTCGTGTTTCAATCTGTCTTTCTTTTTATCTCACTCTCGTGTTTCAATCTGTCTTTCTTTTTATCTCACTCTCGCGTTTCATTCTGTCTCTCTTTTTATCTCATTCTCGTGTTTCAATCTGTCTTTCTTTTTATCTCACTCTCGCGTTTCATTCAGTCTTTCTTTTTATCTCACTCTCGTGTTTCAATCTGTCTTTCTTTTCATCTCACTCTCGTGTTTCATTCTGTCTTTCTTTTTATCTCACTCTCGTGTTTCAATCTGTCTTTCTTTTTATCTCACTCTCGTGTTTCATTCTGTCTTTCTTTTTATCTCACTCTCGTGTTTCAATCTGTCTTTCTTTTTATCTCACTCTCGCGTTTCATTCTGTCTTTCTTTTTATCTCACTCTCGTGTTTCAATCTGTCTTTCTTTTTATCTCGGTCTCGTGTTTCATTCTGTCTTTCTTTTTATCTCACTCTCGTGTTTCAATCTGTCTTTCTTTTTATCTCACTCTCGCGTTTCAATCTGTCTTTCTTTTTATCTCACTCTCGCGTTTCATTCTGTCTTTCTTTTTATCTCACTCTCGTGTTTCATTCAGTCTTTCTTTTTATCTCACTCTCGCGTTTCATTCAGTCTTTCTTTTTATCTCACTCCGGCGTTTCATTCAGTCTTTCTTTTTATCTCACTCTCGCGTTTCATTCAGTCTTTCTTTTTATCTCACTCTCGCGTTTCATTCTGTCTTTCTTTTTATCTCACTCTCGCGTTTCATTCAGTCTTTCTTTTTATTTCACTCTCGCGTTTCATTCTGTCTTTCTTTTTATCTCACTCTCGTGCTTCATTCTGTCTTTCTTTTTATCTCACTCTCGCGTTTCATTTTGTCTTTCTTTTTATCTCACTCTCGCGTTTCATTCTGTCTTTCTTTTCATCTCACTCTCGTGTTTCAATCTGTCTTTCTTTTTATCTCACTCTCGTGTTTCAATCTGTCTTTCTTTTTATCTCACTCTCGCGTTTCATTCAGTCTTTCTTTTTATCTCACTCTCGTGTTTCAATCTGTCTTTCTTTTCATCTCACTCTCGTGTTTCATTCTGTCTTTCTTTTTATCTCACTCTCGTGTTTCAATCTGTCTTTCTTTTTATCTCACTCTCGTGTTTCAATCTGTCTTTCTTTTTATCTCACTCTCGTGTTTCATTCTGTCTTTCTTTTTATCTCACTCTCGCGTTTCATTCAGTCTTTCTTTTTATCTCACTCTCGTGTTTCATTCTGTCTTTCTTTTTATCTCACTTTCGTGTTTCATTCTGTCTTTCTTTTTATCTCACTCTCGCGTTTCATTTTGTCTTTCTTTTTATCTCACTCTCGCGTTTCATTCTGTCTTTCTTTTCATCTCACTCTCGTGTTTCAATCTGTCTTTCTTTTTATCTCACTCGCGTGTTTCAATCTGTCTTTCTTTTTATCTCACTCTCGTGTTTCAATCTGTCTTTCTTTTTATCTCACTCTCGCGTTTCATTCAGTCTTTCTTTTTATCTCACTCTCGTGTTTCAATCTGTCTTTCTTTTTATCTCACTCTCGCGTTTCATTCAGTCTTTCTTTTTATCTCACTCTCGTGTTTCAATCTGTCTTTCTTTTTATCTCACTCTCGTGTTTCAATCTGTCTTTCTTTTTATCTCACTCTCGCATTTCATTCTGTCTTTCTTTTTATCTCACTCTCGTGTTTCAATCTGTCTTTCTTTTTATCTCACTCTCGCGTTTCATTCAGTCTTTCTTTTTATCTCACTCTCGTGTTTCAATCTGTCTTTCTTTTCATCTCACTCTCGTGTTTCATTCTGTCTTTCTTTTTATCTCACTCTCGTGTTTCAATCTGTCTTTCTTTTTATCTCACTCTCGTGTTTCAATCTGTCTTTCTTTTTATCTCACTCTCGTGTTTCATTCTGTCTTTCTTTTTATCTCACTCTCGCGTTTCATTCAGTCTTTCTTTTTATCTCACTCTCGTGTTTCATTCTGTCTTTCTTTTTATCTCACTTTCGTGTTTCATTCTGTCTTTCTTTTTATCTCACTCTCGCGTTTCATTTTGTCTTTCTTTTTATCTCACTCTCGCGTTTCATTCTGTCTTTCTTTTCATCTCACTCTCGTGTTTCAATCTGTCTTTCTTTTTATCTCACTCGCGTGTTTCAATCTGTCTTTCTTTTTATCTCACTCTCGTGTTTCAATCTGTCTTTCTTTTTATCTCACTCTCGCGTTTCATTCAGTCTTTCTTTTTATCTCACTCTCGTGTTTCAATCTGTCTTTCTTTTCATCTCACTCTCGTGTTTCATTCTGTCTTTCTTTTTATCTCACTCTCGTGTTTCAATCTGTCTTTCTTTTTATCTCACTCTCGTGTTTCATTCTGTCTTTCTTTTTATCTCACTCTCGTGTTTCAATCTGTCTTTCTTTTTATCTCGGTCTCGTGTTTCATTCTGTCTTTCTTTTTATCTCACTCTCGTGTTTCAATCTGTCTTACTTTTTATCTCACTCTCGCGTTTCATTCTGTCTTTATTTTTATCTCACTCTCGCGTTTCATTCTGTCTTTCTTTTTATCTCACTCTCGTGTTTCATTCAGTCTTTCTTTTTATCTCACTCTCGCGTTTCATTCAGTCTTTCTTTTTATCTCACTCTCGCGTTTCATTCAGTCTTTCTTTTTATCTCACTCTCGTGTTTCAATCTGTCTTTCTTTTTATCTCGGTCTCGTGTTTCATTCTGTCTTTCTTTTTATCTCACTCTCGTGTTTCAATCTGTCTTTCTTTTTATCTCACTCTCGTGTTTAATTCTGTCTTTCTTTTTATCTCACTCTCGTGTTTCAATCTGTCTTTCTTTTTATCTCGGTCTCGTGTTTCATTCTGTCTTTCTTTTTATCTCACTCTCGTGTTTCAATCTGTCTTTCTTTTTATCTCACTCTCGCGTTTCAATCTGTCTTTCTTTTTATCTCACTCTCGCGTTTCATTCTGTCTTTCTTTTTATCTCACTCTCGTGTTTCATTCAGTCTTTCTTTTTATCTCACTCTCGCGTTTCATTCAGTCTTTCTTTTTATCTCACTCTCGCGTTTCATTCAGTCTTTCTTTTTATCTCACTCTCGCGTTTCATTCTGTCTTTCTTTTTATCTCACTCTCGCGTTTAATTCAGTCTTTCTTTTTATCTCACTCTCGTGTTTCATTCAGTCTTTCTTTTTATCTCACTCTCGCGTTTCATTCAGTCTTTCTTTTTATCTCACTCTCGCGTTTCATTCTGTCTTTCTTTTTATCTCACTCTCGCGTTTCATTAAGTCTTTCTTTTTATCTCACTCTCGTGTTTAATTCTGTCTTTCTTTTTATCTCACTCTCGCGTTTCATTTTGTCTTTCTTTTTATCTCACTCTCGCGTTTCATTCTGTCTTTCTTTTCATCTCACTCTCGTGTTTCAATCTGTCTTTCTTTTTATCTCACTCTCGTGTTTCAATCTGTCTTTCTTTTTATCTCACTCTCGCGTTTCATTCTGTCTTTCTTTTTATCTCACTCTCGTGTTTCAATCTGTCTTTCTTTTTATCTCACTCTCGCGTTTCATTCAGTCTTTCTTTTTATCTCACTCTCGTGTTTCAATCTGTCTTTCTTTTCATCTCACTCTCGTGTTTCATTCTGTCTTTCTTTTTATCTCACTCTCGTGTTTCAATCTGTCTTTCTTTTTATCTCACTCTCGTGTTTCATTCTGTCTTTCTTTTTATCTCACTCTCGTGTTTCAATCTGTCTTTCTTTTTATCTCACTCTCGCGTTTCATTCTGTCTTTCTTTTTATCTCACTCTCGTGTTTCAATCTGTCTTTCTTTTTATCTCGGTCTCGTGTTTCATTCTGTCTTTCTTTTTATCTCACTCTCGTGTTTCAATCTGTCTTTCTTTTTATCTCACTCTCGCGTTTCAATCTGTCTTTCTTTTTATCTCACTCTCGCGTTTCATTCTGTCTTTCTTTTTATCTCACTCTCGTGTTTCATTCAGTCTTTCTTTTTATCTCACTCTCGCGTTTCATTCAGTCTTTCTTTTTATCTCACTCTCGCGTTTCATTCAGTCTTTCTTTTTATCTCACTCTCGCGTTTCATTCAGTCTTTCTTTTTATCTCACTCTCGCGTTTCATTCTGTCTTTCTTTTTATCTCACTCTCGCGTTTCATTCAGTCTTTCTTTTTATCTCACTCTCGCGTTTCATTCTGTCTTTCTTTTTATCTCACTCTCGCGCTTCATTCTGTCTTTCTTTTTATCTCACTCTCGCGTTTAATTTTGTCTTTCTTTTTATCTCACTCTCGCGTTTCATTCTGTCTTTCTTTTCATCTCACTCTCGTGTTTCAATCTGTCTTTCTTTTTATCTCACTCTCGTGTTTCAATCTGTCTTTCTTTTTATCACACTCTCGCGTTTCATTCTGTCTTTCTTTTTATCTCACTCTCGTGTTTCAATCTGTCTTTCTTTTTATCTCACTCTCGCGTTTCATTCAGTCTTTCTTTTTATCTCACTCTCGTGTTTCAATCTGTCTTTCTTTTCATCTCACTCTCGTGTTTCATTCTGTCTTTCTTTTTATCTCACTCTCGTGTTTCAATCTGTCTTTCTTTTTATCTCACTCTCGTGTTTCAATCTGTCTTTCTTTTTATCTCACTCTCGTGTTTCATTCTGTCTTTCTTTTTATCTCACTCTCGTGTTTCAATCTGTCTTTCTTTTTATCTCACTCTCGCGTTTCATTATGTCTTTCTTTTTATCTCACTCTCGTGTTTCAATCTGTCTTTCTTTTTATCTCGGTCTCGTGTTTCATTCTGTCTTTCTTTTTATCTCACTCTCGTGTTTCAATCTGTCTTTCTTTTTATCTCACTCTCGCGTTTCAATCTGTCTTTCTTTTTATCTCACTCTCGCGTTTCATTCTGTCCCCCTTTTTTCTCACTCTCGTGTTTCATTCAGTCTTTCTTTTTATCTCACTCTCGCGTTTCATTCAGTCTTTCTTTTTATCTCACTCTCGCGTTTCATTCAGTCTTTCTTTTTATCTCACTCTCGCGTTTCATTCTGTCTTTCTTTTTATCTCACTCTCGCGTTTCATTCAGTCTTTCTTTTTATCTCACTCTCGTGTTTCATTCTGTCTTTCTTTTTATCTCACTTTCGTGTTTCATTCTGTCTTTCTTTTTATCTCACTCTCGCGTTTCATTTTGTCTTTCTTTTTATCTCACTCTCGCGTTTCATTCTGTCTTTCTTTTCATCTCACTCTCGTGTTTCAATCTGTCTTTCTTTTTATCTCACTCTCGTGTTTCAATCTGTCTTTCTTTTTATCTCACTCTCGTGTTTCAATCTGTCTTTCTTTTTATCTCACTCTCGCGTTTCATTCAGTCTTTCTTTTTATCTCACTCTCGTGTTTCAATCTGTCTTTCTTTTCATCTCACTCTCGTGTTTCATTCTGTCTTTCTTTTTATCTCACTCTCGTGTTTCAATCTGTCTTTCTTTTTATCTCACTCTCGTGTTTCATTCTGTCTTTCTTTTTATCTCACTCTCGTGTTTCAATCTGTCTTTCTTTTTATCTCGGTCTCGTGTTTAATTCTGTCTTTCTTTTTATCTCACTCTCGTGTTTCAATCTGTCTTTCTTTTTATCTCACTCTCGCGTTTCATTCTGTCTTTATTTTTATCTCACTCTCGCGTTTCATTCTGTCTTTCTTTTTATCTCACTCTCGTGTTTCATTCAGTCTTTCTTTTTATCTCACTCTCGCGTTTCATTCAGTCTTTCTTTTTATCTCACTCTCGCGTTTCATTCAGTCTTTCTTTTTATCTCACTCTCGTGTTTCAATCTGTCTTTCTTTTTATCTCGGTCTCGTGTTTCATTCTGTCTTTCTTTTTATCTCACTCTCGTGTTTCAATCTGTCTTTCTTTTTATCTCACTCTCGTGTTTCATTCTGTCTTTCTTTTTATCTCACTCTCGTGTTTCAATCTGTCTTTCTTTTTATCTCGGTCTCGTGTTTCATTCTGTCTTTCTTTTTATCTCACTCTCGTGTTTCAATCTGTCTTTCTTTTTATCTCACTCTCGCGTTTCAATCTGTCTTTCTTTTTATCTCACTCTCGCGTTTCATTCTGTCTTTCTTTTTATCTCACTCTCGTGTTTCATTCAGTCTTTCTTTTTATCTCACTCTCGCGTTTCATTCAGTCTTTCTTTTTATCTCACTCTCGCGTTTCATTCAGTCTTTCTTTTTATCTCACTCTCACGTTTCATTCTGTCTTTCTTTTTATCTCACTCTCGCGTTTAATTCAGTCTTTCTTTTTATCTCACTCTCGTGTTACATTCTGTCTTTCTTTTTATCTCACTTTCGTGTTTCATTCTGTCTTTCTTTTTATCTCACTCTCGCGTTTCATTTTGTCTTTCTTTTTATCTCACTCTCGCGTTTCATTCTGTCTTTCTTTTCATCTCACTCTCGTGTTTCAATCTGTCTTTCTTTTTATCTCACTCTCGTGTTTCAATCTGTCTTACTTTGTATCTCACTCTCGTGTTTCAATCTGTCTTTCTTTTTATCTCACTCTCGCGTTTCATTGAGTCTTTCTTTTTATCTCACTCTCGTGTTTCAATCTGTCTTTCTTTTCATCTCACTCTCGTGTTTCATTCTGTCTTTCTTTTTATCTCACTCTCGTGTTTCAATCTGTCTTTCTTTTTATCTCACTCTCGCGTTTCATTCTGTCTTTCTTTTTATCTCACTCTCGTGTTTCAATCTGTCTTTCTTTTTATCTCACTCTCGCGTTTCATTCAGTCTTTCTTTTTATCTCACTCTCGTGTTTCAATCTGTCTTTCTTTTCATCTCACTCTCGTGTTTCATTCTGTCTTTCTTTTTATCTCACTCTCGTGTTTCAATCTGTCTTTCTTTTTATCTCACTCTCGTGTTTCATTCTGTCTTTCTTTTTATGTCACTCTCGTGTTTCAATCTGTCTTTCTTTTTATCTCGGTCTCGTGTTTCATTCTGTCTTTCTTTTTATCTCACTCTCGTGTTTCAATCTGTCTTTCTTTTTATCTCACTCTCGCGTTTCAATCTGTCTTTCTTTTTATCTCACTCTCGCGTTTCATTCTGTCTTTCTTTTTATCTCACTCTCGTGTTTCATTCTGTCTTTATTTTTATCTCACTCTCGTGTTTCAATCTGTCTTTCTTTTTATCTCACTCTCGCGTTTCATTCTGTCTTTATTTTTATCTCACTCTCGCGTTTCATTCTGTCTTTCTTTTTATCTCACTCTCGTGTTTCAATCTGTCTTTCTTTTCATCTCGGTCTCGTGTTTCATTCTGTCTTTCTTTTTATCTCATTCTCGTGTTTCAATCTGTCTTTCTTTTTATCTCACTCTCGTGTTTCATTCTGTCTTTCTTTTTATCTCACTCTCGTGTTTCAATCTGTCTTTCTTTTTATCTCACACTCGCGTTTAATTCTGTCTTTATTTTTATCTCACTCTCGTGTTTCAATCTGTCTTTCTTTTTATCTCGGTCTCGTGTTTCATTCTGTCTTTCTTTTTATCTCACTCTCGTGTTTCAATCTGTCTTTCTTTTTATCTCACTCTCGCGTTTCAATCTGTCTTTCTTATTATCTCACTCTCGCGTTTCATTCTGTCTTTCTTTTTATCTCACTCTCGTGTTTCATTCTGTGTTTCTTTTTATCTCACTCTCGTGTTTCAATCTGTCTTTCTTTTTATCTCACTCTCCTGTTTCAATCTGTCTTTCTTTTTATCTCATTCTCGTGTTTCATTCTGTCTTTCTTTTTATCTCACTCTCGTGTTTCAATCTGTCTTTCTTTTTATCTCACTCTCGTGTTTCAATCTGTCTTTCTTTTTATCTCACTCTCGCGTTTCAATCTGTCTTTCTTTTTATCTCACTCTCGCGTTTCATTCTGTCTTTCTTTTTATCTCACTCTCGTGTTTCATTCTGTCTTTATTTTTATCTCACTCTCGCGTTTCAATCTGTCTTTCTTTTTATCTCACTCTCGCGTTTCATTCTGTCTTTATTTTTATCTCACTCTCGCGTTTCATTCTGTCTTTCTTTTTATCTCACTCTCGTGTTTCAATCTGTCTTTCTTTTTATCTCGGTCTCGTGTTTCATTCTGTCTTTCTTTTTATCTCATTCTCGTGTTTCAATCTGTCTTTCTTTTTATCTCGGTCTCGTGTTTCATTCTGTCTTTCTTTTTATCTCACTCTCGTGTTTCAATCTGTCTTTCTTTTTATCTCACTCTCGTGTTTCATTCTGTCTTTCTTTTTATCTCACTCTCGTGTTTCAATCTGTCTTTCTTTTTATCTCACTCTCGCGTTTCATTCTGTCTTTATTTTTATCTCACTCTCGTGTTTCAATCTGTCTTTCTTTTTATCTCGGTCTCGTGTTTCATTCTGTCTTTCTTTTTATCTCACTCTCGTGTTTCAATCTGTCTTTCTTTTTATCTCACTCTCGCGTTTCAATCTCTCTTTCTTTTTATCTCACTCTCGCGTTTCATTCTGTCTTTCTTTTTATCTCACTCTCGTGTTTCATTCTGTGTTTCTTTTTATCTCACTCTCGTGTTTCAATCTGTCTTTCTTTTTATCTCACTCTCGCGTTTCATTCTGTCTTTATTTTTATCTCACTCTCGCGTTTCATTCTGTCTTTCTTTTTATCTCAATCTCGTGTTTCAATCTGTCTTTCTTTTTATCTCACTCTCGTGTTTCATTCTGTCTTTCTTTTTATCTCACTCTCGCGTTTCATTCTGTCTTTCTTTTTATCTCACTCTCGTGTTTCATTCTGTCTTTCTTTTTATCTCACTCTCGCGTTTCATTCAGTCTTTCTTTTTATCTCACTCTCGCGTTTCATTCAGTCTTTCTTTTTATCTCACTCTCGCGTTTCATTCAGTCTTTCTTTTTATCTCACTCTCGCGTTTCATTCAGTCTTTATTTTTATCTCTCTCTCGTGTTTCATTCTGTGTTTCTTTTTATCTCACTCTCGTGTTTCAATCTGTCTTTCTTTTTATCTCACTCTCGCGTTTCATTCTGTCTTTCTTTTTATCTCACTCTCGCGTTTCATTCAGTCTTTCTTTTTATCTCACTCTCGCGTTTCATTCAGTCTTTCTTTTTATCTCACTCTCGCGTTTCATTCAGTCTTTCTTTTTATCTCACTCTCGCGTTTCATTCTGTCTTTCTTTTTATCTCACTCTCGCGTTTCATTCAGTCTTTCTTTTTATCTCACTCTCGTGTTTAATTCTGTCTTTCTTTTTATCTCACTCTCGCGTTTCATTTTGTCTTTCTTTTTATCTCACTCTCGCGTTTCATTCTGTCTTTCTTTTCATCTCACTCTCGTGTTTCAATCTGTCTTTCTTTTTATCTCACTCTCGTGTTTCAATCTGTCTTTCTTTTTATCTCACTCTCGCGTTTCATTCTGTCTTTCTTTTTATCTCACTCTCGTGTTTCAATCTGTCTTTCTTTTTATCTCACTCTCGCGTTTCATTCAGTCTTTCTTTTTATCTCACTCTCGTGTTTCAATCTGTCTTTCTTTTCATCTCACTCTCGTGTTTCATTCTGTCTTTCTTTTTATCTCACTCTCGTGTTTCAATCTGTCTTTCTTTTTATCTCACTCTCGTGTTTCATTCTGTCTTTCTTTTTATCTCACTCTCGTGTTTCAATCTGTCTTTCTTTTTATCTCACTCTCGCGTTTCATTCTGTCTTTCTTTTTATCTCACTCTCGTGTTTCAATCTGTCTTTCTTTTTATCTCGGTCTCGTGTTTCATTCTGTCTTTCTTTTTATCTCACTCTCGTGTTTCAATCTGTCTTTCTTTTTATCTCACTCTCGCGTTTCAATCTGTCTTTCTTTTTATCTCACTCTCGCGTTTCATTCTGTCTTTCTTTTTATCTCACTCTCGTGTTTCATTCAGTCTTTCTTTTTATCTCACTCTCGCGTTTCATTCAGTCTTTCTTTTTATCTCACTCTCGCGTTTCATTCAGTCTTTCTTTTTATCTCACTCTCGCGTTTCATTCAGTCTTTCTTTTTATCTCACTCTCGCGTTTCATTCTGTCTTTCTTTTTATCTCACTCTCGCGTTTCATTCAGTCTTTCTTTTTATCTCACTCTCGCGTTTCATTCTGTCTTTCTTTTTATCTCACTCTCGTGCTTCATTCTGTCTTTCTTTTTATCTCACTCTCGCGTTTCATTTTGTCTTTCTTTTTATCTCACTCTCGCGTTTCATTCTGTCTTTCTTTTCATCTCACTCTCGTGTTTCAATCTGTCTTTCTTTTTATCTCACTCTCGTGTTTCAATCTGTCTTTCTTTTTATCACACTCTCGCGTTTCATTCTGTCTTTCTTTTTATCTCACTCTCGTGTTTCAATCTGTCTTTCTTTTTATCTCACTCTCGCGTTTCATTCAGTCTTTCTTTTTATCTCACTCTCGTGTTTCAATCTGTCTTTCTTTTCATCTCACTCTCGTGTTTCATTCTGTCTTTCTTTTTATCTCACTCTCGTGTTTCAATCTGTCTTTCTTTTTATCTCACTCTCGTGTTTCAATCTGTCTTTCTTTTTATCTCACTCTCGTGTTTCATTCTGTCTTTCTTTTTATCTCACTCTCGTGTTTCAATCTGTCTTTCTTTTTATCTCACTCTAGCGTTTCATTATGTCTTTCTTTTTATCTCACTCTCGTGTTTCAATCTGTCTTTCTTTTTATCTCGGTCTCGTGTTTCATTCTGTCTTTCTTTTTATCTCACTCTCGTGTTTCAATCTGTCTTTCTTTTTATCTCACTCTCGCGTTTCAATCTGTCTTTCTTTTTATCTCACTCTCGCGTTTCATTCTGTCTTTCTTTTTATCTCACTCTCGTGTTTCATTCAGTCTTTCTTTTTATCTCACTCTCGCGTTTCATTCAGTCTTTCTTTTTATCTCACTCTCGCGTTTCATTCAGTCTTTCTTTTTATCTCACTCTCGCGTTTCATTCTGTCTTTCTTTTTATCTCACTCTCGCGTTTCATTCAGTCTTTCTTTTTATCTCACTCTCGTGTTTCATTCTGTCTTTCTTTTTATCTCACTTTCGTGTTTCATTCTGTCTTTCTTTTTATCTCACTCTCGCGTTTCATTTTGTCTTTCTTTTTATCTCACTCTCGCGTTTCATTCTGTCTTTCTTTTCATCTCACTCTCGTGTTTCAATCTGTCTTTCTTTTTATCTCACTCTCGTGTTTCAATCTGTCTTTCTTTTTATCTCACTCTCGTGTTTCAATCTGTCTTTCTTTTTATCTCACTCTCGCGTTTCATTCAGTCTTTCTTTTTATCTCACTCTCGTGTTTCAATCTGTCTTTCTTTTCATCTCACTCTCGTGTTTCATTCTGTCTTTCTTTTTATCTCACTCTCGTGTTTCAATCTGTCTTTCTTTTTATCTCACTCTCGTGTTTCATTCTGTCTTTCTTTTTATCTCACTCTCGTGTTTCAATCTGTCTTTCTTTTTATCTCACTCTCGCGTTTCATTCTGTCTTTATTTTTATCTCACTCTCGCGTTTCATTCTGTCTTTCTTTTTATCTCACTCTCGTGTTTCATTCAGTCTTTCTTTTTATCTCACTCTCGCGTTTCATTCAGTCTTTCTTTTTATCTCACTCTCGCGTTTCATTCAGTCTTTCTTTTTATCTCACTCTCGTGTTTCAATCTGTCTTTCTTTTTATCTCGGTCTCGTGTTTCATTCTGTCTTTCTTTTTATCTCACTCTCGTGTTTCAATCTGTCTTTCTTTTTATCTCACTCTCGTGTTTCATTCTGTCTTTCTTTTTATCTCACTCTCGTGTTTCAATCTGTCTTTCTTTTTATCTCGGTCTCGTGTTTCATTCTGTCTTTCTTTTTATCTCACTCTCGAGTTTCAATCTGTCTTTCTTTTTATCTCACTCTCGCGTTTCAATCTGTCTTTCTTTTTATCTCACTCTCGCGTTTCATTCTGTCTTTCTTTTTATCTCACTCTCGTGTTTCATTCAGTCTTTCTTTTTATCTCACTCTCGCGTTTCATTCAGTCTTTCTTTTTATCTCACTCTCGCGTTTCATTCAGTCTTTCTTTTTATCTCACTCTCGCGTTTCATTCTGTCTTTCTTTTTATCTCACTCTCGCGTTTAATTCAGTCTTTCTTTTTATCTCACTCTCGTGTTTCATTCTGTCTTTCTTTTTATCTCACTTTCGTGTTTCATTCTGTCTTTCTTTTTATCTCACTCTCGCGTTTCATTTTGTCTTTCTTTTTATCTCACTCTCGCGTTTCATTCTGTCTTTCTTTTCATCTCACTCTCGTGTTTCAATCTGTCTTTCTTTTTATCTCACTCTCGTGTTTCAATCTGTCTTACTTTTTATCTCACTCTCGTGTTTCAATCTGTCTTTCTTTTTATCTCACTCTCGCGTTTCATTCAGTCTTTCTTTTTATCTCACTCTCGTGTTTCAATCTGTCTTTCTTTTCATCTCACTCTCGTGTTTCATTCTGTCTTTCTTTTTATCTCACTCTCGTGTTTCAATCTGTCTTTCTTTTTATCTCACTCTCGTGTTTCATTCTGTCTTTCTTTTTATCTCACTCTCGTGTTTCAATCTGTCTTTCTTTTTATCTCACTCTCGCGTTTCATTCTGTCTTTATTTTTATCTCACTCTCGCGTTTCATTCTGTCTTTCTTTTTATCTCACTCTCGTGTTTCATTCAGTCTTTCTTTTTATCTCACTCTCGCGTTTCATTCAGTCTTTCTTTTTATCTCACTCTCGCGTTTCATTCAGTCTTTCTTTTTATCTCACTCTCGTGTTTCAATCTGTCTTTCTTTTTATCTCGGTCTCGTGTTTCATTCTGTCTTTCTTTTTATCTCACTCTCGTGTTTCAATCTGTCTTTCTTTTTATCTCACTCTCGTGTTTCATTCTGTCTTTCTTTTTATCTCACTCTCGTGTTTCAATCTGTCTTTCTTTTTATCTCGGTCTCGTGTTTCATTCTGTCTTTCTTTTTATCTCACTCTCGTGTTTCAATCTGTCTTTCTTTTTATCTCACTCTCGCGTTTCAATCTGTCTTTCTTTTTATCTCACTCTCGCGTTTCATTCTGTCTTTCTTTTTATCTCACTCTCGTGTTTCATTCAGTCTTTCTTTTTATCTCACTCTCGCGTTTCATTCAGTCTTTCTTTTTATCTCACTCTCGCGTTTCATTCAGTCTTTCTTTTTATCTCACTCTCGCGTTTCATTCTGTCTTTCTTTTTATCTCACTCTCGCGTTTAATTCAGTCTTTCTTTTTATCTCACTCTCGTGTTTCATTCTGTCTTTCTTTTTATCTCACTTTCGTGTTTCATTCTGTCTTTCTTTTTATCTCACTCTCGCGTTTCATTTTGTCTTTCTTTTTATCTCACTCTCGCGTTTCATTCTGTCTTTCTTTTCATCTCACTCTCGTGTTTCAATCTGTCTTTCTTTTTATCTCACTCTCGTGTTTCAATCTGTCTTACTTTTTATCTCACTCTCGTGTTTCAATCTGTCTTTCTTTTTATCTCACTCTCGCGTTTCATTCAGTCTTTCTTTTTATCTCACTCTCGTGTTTCAATCTGTCTTTCTTTTCATCTCACTCTCGTGTTTCATTCTGTCTTTCTTTTTATCTCACTCTCGTGTTTCAATCTGTCTTTCTTTTTATCTCACTCTCGCGTTTCATTCTGTCTTTCTTTTTATCTCACTCTCGTGTTTCAATCTGTCTTTCTTTTTATCTCACTCTCGCGTTTCATTCAGTCTTTCTTTTTATCTCACTCTCGTGTTTCAATCTGTCTTTCTTTTCATCTCACTCTCGTGTTTCATTCTGTCTTTCTTTTTAATCTCACTCTCGTGTTTCAATCTGTCTTTCTTTTTATCTCACTCTTGTGTTTCATTCTGTCTTTCTTTTTATCTCACTCTCGTGTTTGAATCTGTCTTTCTTTTTATCTCGGTCTCGTGTTTCATTATGTCTTTCTTTTTATCTCACTCTCGTCTTTCAATCTGTCTTTCTTTTTATCTCATTCTCGCGTTTCAATCTGTCTTTCTTTTTATCTCACTCTCGCGTTTCATTCTGTCTTTCTTTTTATCTCACTCTCGTGTTTCATTCTGTCTTTATTTTTATCTCACTCTCGTGTTTCAATCTGTCTTTCTTTTTATCTCACTCTCGCGTTTCATTCTGTCTTTATTTTTATCTCACTCTCGCGTTTCATTCTGTCTTTCTTTTTATCTCACTCTCGTGTTTCAATCTGTCTTTCTTTTCATCTCGGTCTCGTGTTTCATTCTGTCTTTCTTTTTATCTCACTCTCGTGTTTCAATCTGTCTTTCTTTTTATCTCGGTCTCGTGTTTCATTCTGTCTTTCTTTTTATCTCACTCTCGTGTTTCAATCTGTCTTTCTTTTTATCTCACTCTCGTGTTTCATTCTGTCTTTCTTTTTATCTCACTCTCGTGTTTCAATCTGTCTTTTTTTTATCTCACTCTCGCGTTTCATTCTGTCTTTATTTTTATCTCACTCTCGTGTTTCAATCTGTCTTTCTTTTTATCTCGGTCTCGTGTTTCATTCTGTCTTTCTTTTTATCTCACTCTCGTGTTTCAATCTGTCTTTCTTTTTATCTCACTCTCACGTTTCAATCTGTCTTTCTTTTTATCTCACTCTCGCGTTTCATTCTGTCTTTCTTTTTATCTCACTCTCGTGTTTCATTCTGTGTTTCTTTTTATCTCACTCTCGTGTTTCAATCTGTCTTTCTTTTTATCTCACTGTCGCGTTTCATTCTGTCTTTATTTTTATCTCACTCTCGCGTTTCATTCTGTCTTTCTTTTTATCTCACTCTCGTGTTTCAATCTGTCTTTTTTTTTATCTCACTCTCGTGTTTCATTCTGTCTTTCTTTTTATCTCACTCTCGCGTTTCATTCTGTCTTTCTTTTTATCTCACTCTCGTGTTTCATTCTGTCTTTCTTTTTATCTCACTCTCGCGTTTCATTCAGTCTTTCTTTTTATCTCACTCTCGCGTTTCATTCAGTCTTTCTTTTTATCTCACTCTCGGGTTTCATTCAGTCTTTCTTTTTATCTCACTCTCGCGTTTCATTCAGTCTTTCTTTTTATCTCTCTCTCGTGTTTCATTCTGTGTTTCTTTTTATCTCACTCTCGTGTTTCAATCTGTCTTTCTTTTTATCTCACTCTCGCGTTTCATTCTGTCTTTCTTTTTATCTCACTCTCGCGTTTCATTCAGTCTTTCTTTTTATCTCACTCTCGCGTTTCATTCAGTCTTTCTTTTTATCTCACTCTCGCGTTTCATTCAGTCTTTCTTTTTATCTCACTCTCGCGTTTCATTCTGTCTTTCTTTTTATCTCACTCTCGCGTTTCATTCAGTCTTTCTTTTTATCTCACTCTCGTGTTTCATTCTGTCTTTCTTTTTATCTCACTCTCGCGTTTCATTTTGTCTTTCTTTTTATCTCACTCTCGCGTTTCATTCTGTCTTTCTTTTCATCTCACTCTCGTGTTTCAATCTGTCTTTCTTTTTATCTCACTCTCGTGTTTCAATCTGTCTTTCTTTTTATCTCACTCTCGCGTTTCATTCTGTCTTTCTTTTTATCTCACTCTCGTGTTTCAATCTGTCTTTCTTTTTATCTCACTCTCGCGTTTCATTCAGTCTTTCTTTTTATCTCACTCTCGTGTTTCAATCTGTCTTTCTTTTCATCTCACTCTCGTGTTTCATTCTGTCTTTCTTTTTATCTCACTCTCGTGTTTCAATCTGTCTTTCTTTTTATCTCATTCTCGTGTTTCATTCTGTCTTTCTTTTTATCTCACTCTCGTGTTTCAATCTGTCTTTCTTTTTATCTCACTCTCGCGTTTCATTCTGTCTTTCTTTTTATCTCACTCTCGTGTTTCAATCTGTCTTTCTTTTTATCTCGGTCTCGTGTTTCATTCTGTCTTTCTTTTTATCTAACTCTCGTGTTTCAATCTGTCTTTCTTTTTATCTCACTATCGCGTTTCAATCTGTCTTCCTTTTATCTCACTCTCGCGTTTCATTCTGTCTTTCTTTTTATCTCACTCTCGTGTTTCATTCAGTCTTTCTTTTTATCTCACTCTCGCGTTTCATTCAGTCTTTCTTTTCATCTCAATCTCGCGTTTCATTCAGTCTTTCTTTTTATCTCACTCTCGTGTTTCATTCAGTCTTTCTTTTTATCTCACTCTCGTGTTTCATTTTGTCTTTCTTTTTATCTCACTCTCGCGTTTCATTCTGTCTTTCTTTTTATCTCACTCTCGCGTTTCATTCTGTCTTTCTTTTTATCTCACTCTCGCGTTTCATTCTGTCTTTCTTTTTATCTCACTCTCGTGTTTCAATCTGTCTTTCTTTTTATCTCACTCTCGTGTTTCATTCAGTCTTTCTTTTTATCTCACTCTCGTGTTTCAATCTGTCTTTCTTTTTATCTCATTCTCGCGTTTCAAACTGTCTTTCTTTTTATCTCACTCTCGTGTTTCAATCTGTCTTTCTTTTTATCTCGGTCTCGTGTTTCATTCTGTCTTTCTTTTTATCTCACTCTCGTGTTTCAATCTGTCTTTCTTTTTATCTCACTCTCGCGTTTCAATCTGTCTTTCTTTTTATCTCACTCTCGCGTTTCATTCTGTCTTTCTTTTTATCTCACTCTCGTGTTTCATTCAGTCTTTCTTTTTATCTCACTCTCGCGTTTCATTCAGTCTTTCTTTTTATCTCACTCTCGCGTTTCATTGAGTCTTTCTTTTTATCTCACTCTCGTGTTTCATTCAGTCTTTCTTTTTATCTCACTCTCGTGTTTCATTTTGTCTTTCTTTTTATCTCACTATCGCATTTCATTCTGTCTTTCTTTTTATCTCACTCTCGCGTTTCATTCTGTCTTTCTTTTTATCTCACTCTCGCGTTTCATTCTGTCTTTCTTTTTATCTCACTCTCGCGTTTCATTCTGTCTTTCTTTTTATCTCACTCTCGTGTTTCAATCTGTCTTTCTTTTTATCTCACTCTCGTGTTTCATTCAGTCTTTCTTTTTATCTCACTCTCGTGTTTCAATCTGTCTTTCTTTTTATCTCACTCTCGCGTTTCAATCTGTCTTTCTTTTTATCTCACTCTCGTGTTTCAATCTGTCTTTCTTTTTATCTCACTCTCGTGTTTCATTCAGTCTTTCTTTTTATCTCACTCTCGTGTTTCATTCTGTCTTTCTTTTTATCTCACTCTCGTGTTTCATTCTGTCTTTCTTTTTATCTCACTCTCGCGTTTCAATCTGTCTTTCTTTTTATCTCACTCTCGCGTTTCAATCTGTCTTTCTTTTTATCTCACTCTCGCATTTATCTGTCTTTCTTTTTATCTCACTCTCGTGTTTCATTCAGTCTTTCTTTTTATCTCAGTCTCGCGTTTCATTCAGTCTTTCTTTTTATCTCACTCTCGCGTTTCATTCACTCTTTCTTTTTATCTCACTCTCGTGTTTCATTTTGTCTTTTTTTATCTCACTCTCGCGTTTCATTCTGTCTTTCTTTTTATCTCACTCTCGCGTTTCATTCTGTCTTTCTTTTTATCTCACTCTCGTGTTTCATTCAGTCTTTCTTTTTATCTCACTCTCGTGTTTCAATCTGTCTTTCTTTTTATCTCACTCTCGCGTTTCATTCTGTCTTTCATTTTATCTCACTCTCGTGTTTCATTCAGTCTTTCTTTTTATCTCACTCTCGTGTTTCATTCTGTCTTTCTTTTTATCTCACTCTCGTGTTTCAATCTGTCTTTCTTTTCATCTCACTCTCGTGTTTCATTCAGTCTTTCTTTTTATCTCAGTCTCGCGTTTCATTCAGTCTTTCTTTTTATCTCACTCTCGCGTTTCATTCAGTCTTTCTTTTTATCTCACTCTCGTGTTTCATTCTGTCTTTCTTTTTATCTCACTTTCGTGTTTCATTCTGTCTTTCTTTTTATCTCACTCTCGCGTTTCATTTTGTCTTTCTTTTTATCTCACTCTCGCGTTTCATTCTGTCTTTCTTTTCATCTCACTCTCGTGTTTCAATCTGTCTTTCTTTTTATCTCACTCTCGTGTTTCAATCTGTCTTACTTTTTATCTCACTCTCGTGTTTCAATCTGTCTTTCTTTTTATCTCACTCTCGCGTTTCATTCAGTCTTTCTTTTTATCTCACTCTCGTGTTTCAATCTGTCTTTCTTTTTATCTCACTCTCGCGTTTCATTCTGTCTTTCTTTTTATCTCACTCTCGTGTTTCAATCTGTCTTTCTTTTTATCTCACTCTCGCGTTTCATTCAGTCTTTCTTTTTATCTCACTCTCGTGTTTCAATCTGTCTTTCTTTTTATCTCACTCTCGCGTTTCATTCTGTCTTTCTTTTTATGTCACTCTCGTGTTTCATTCTGTCTTTCTTTTTATCTCACTCTCGCGTTTCATTCAGTCTTTCTTTTTATCTCACTCTCGCGTTTCATTCAGTCTTTCTTTTTATCTCACTCTCGGGTTTCATTCAGTCTTTCTTTTTATCTCACTCTCGCGTTTCATTCAGTCTTTCTTTTTATCTCTCTCTCGTGTTTCATTCTGTGTTTCTTTTTATCTCACTCTCGTGTTTCAATCTGTCTTTCTTTTTATCTCACTCTCGCGTTTCATTCTGTCTTTCTTTTTATCTCACTCTCGCGTTTCATTCAGTCTTTCTTTTTATCTCACTCTCGCGTTTCATTCAGTCTTTCTTTTTATCTCACTCTCGCGTTTCATTCAGTCTTTCTTTTTATCTCACTCTCGCGTTTCATTCTGTCTTTCTTTTTATCTCACTCTCGCGTTTCATTCAGTCTTTCTTTTTATCTAACTCTCGTGTTTCATTCTGTCTTTCTTTTTATCTCACTCTCGCGTTTCATTTTGTCTTTCTTTTTATCTCACTCTCGCGTTTCATTCTGTCTTTCTTTTCATCTCACTCTCGTGTTTCAATCTGTCTTTCTTTTTATCTCACTCTCGTGTTTCAATCTGTCTTTCTTTTTATCTCACTCTCGCGTTTCATTCTGTCTTTCTTTTTATCTCACTCTCGTGTTTCAATCTGTCTTTCTTTTTATCTCACTCTCGCGTTTCATTCAGTCTTTCTTTTTATCTCACTCTCGTGTTTCAATCTGTCTTTCTTTTCATCTCACTCTCGTGTTTCATTCTGTCTTTCTTTTTATCTCACTCTCGTGTTTCAATCTGTCTTTCTTTTTATCTCATTCTCGTGTTTCATTCTGTCTTTCTTTTTATCTCACTCTCGTGTTTCAATCTGTCTTTCTTTTTATCTCACTCTCGCGTTTCATTCTGTCTTTCTTTTTATCTCACTCTCGTGTTTCAATCTGTCTTTCTTTTTATCTCGGTCTGGTGTTTCATTCTGTCTTTCTTTTTATCTAACTCTCGTGTTTCAATCTGTCTTTCTTTTTATCTCACTCTCGCGTTTCAATCTGTCTTCCTTTTATCTCACTCTCGCGTTTCATTCTGTCTTTCTTTTTATCTCACTCTCGTGTTTCATTCAGTCTTTCTTTTTATCTCACTCTCGCGTTTCATTCAGTCTTTCTTTTTATCTCAATCTCGCGTTTCATTCAGTCTTTCTTTTTATCTCACTCTCGTGTTTCATTCAGTCTTTCTTTTTATCTCACTCTCGTGTTTCATTTTGTCTTTCTTTTTATCTCACTCTCGCGTTTCATTCTGTCTTTCTTTTTATCTCACTCTCGCGTTTCATTCTGTCTTTCTTTTTATCTCACTCTCGCGTTTCATTCTGTCTTTCTTTTTATCTCACTCTCGTGTTTCAATCTGTCTTTCTTTTTATCTCACTCTCGTGTTTCATTCAGTCTTTCTTTTTATCTCACTCTCGTGTTTCAATCTGTCTTTCTTTTTATCTCATTCTCGCGTTTCAAACTGTCTTTCTTTTTATCTCACTCTCGTGTTTCAATCTGTCTTTCTTTTTATCTCGGTCTCGTGTTTCATTCTGTCTTTCTTTTTATCTCACTCTCGTGTTTCAATCTGTCTTTCTTTTTATCTCACTCTCGCGTTTCAATCTGTCTTTCTTTTTATCTCACTCTCGCGTTTCATTCTGTCTTTCTTTTTATCTCACTCTCGTGTTTCATTCAGTCTTTCTTTTTATCTCACTCTCGCGTTTCATTCAGTCTTTCTTTTTATCTCACTCTCGCGTTTCATTGAGTCTTTCTTTTTATCTCACTCTCGTGTTTCATTCAGTCTTTCTTTTTATCTCACTCTCGTGTTTCATTTTGTCTTTCTTTTTATCTCACTATCGCATTTCATTCTGTCTTTCTTTTTATCTCACTCTCGCGTTTCATTCTGTCTTTCTTTTTATCACACTCTCGCGTTTCATTCTGTCTTTCTTTTTATCTCACTCTCGCGTTTCATTCTGTCTTTCTTTTTATCTCACTCTCGTGTTTCAATCTGTCTTTCTTTTTATCTCACTCTCGTGTTTCATTCAGTCTTTCTTTTTATCTCACTCTCGTGTTTCAATCTGTCTTTCTTTTTATCTCACTCTCGCGTTTCAATCTGTCTTTCTTTTTATCTCACTCTCGTGTTTCAATCTGTCTTTCTTTTTATCTCACTCTCGTGTTTCATTCAGTCTTTCTTTTTATCTCACTCTCGTGTTTCATTCTGTCTTTCTTTTTATCTCACTCTCGTGTTTCATTCTGTCTTTCTTTTTATCTCACTCTCGCGTTTCAATCTGTCTTTCTTTTTATCTCACTCTCGCGTTTCAATCTGTCTTTCTTTTTATCTCACTCTCGCATTTATCTGTCTTTCTTTTTATCTCACTCTCGTGTTTCATTCAGTCTTTCTTTTTATCTCAGTCTCGCGTTTCATTCAGTCTTTCTTTTTATCTCACTCTCGCGTTTCATTCAGTCTTTCTTTTTATCTCACTCTCGTGTTTCATTTTGTCTTTTTTTATCTCACTCTCGCGTTTCATTCTGTCTTTCTTTTTATCTCACTCTCGCGTTTCATTCTGTCTTTCTTTTTATCTCACTCTCGTGTTTCATTCAGTCTTTCTTTTTATCTCACTCTCGTGTTTCAATCTGTCTTTCTTTTTATCTCACTCTCGCGTTTCATTCTGTCTTTCATTTTATCTCACTCTCGTGTTTCATTCAGTCTTTCTTTTTATCTCACTCTCGTGTTTCATTCTGTCTTTCTTTTTATCTCACTCTCGTGTTTCAATCTGTCTTTCTTTTCATCTCACTCTCGTGTTTCATTCAGTCTTTCTTTTTATCTCAGTCTCGCGTTTCATTCAGTCTTTCTTTTTATCTCACTCTCGCGTTTCATTCAGTCTTTCTTTTTATCTCACTCTCGTGTTTCATTCTGTCTTTCTTTTTATCTCACTTTCGTGTTTCATTCTGTCTTTCTTTTTATCTCACTCTCGCGTTTCATTTTGTCTTTCTTTTTATCTCACTCTCGCGTTTCATTCTGTCTTTCTTTTCATCTCACTCTCGTGTTTCAATCTGTCTTTCTTTTTATCTCACTCTCGTGTTTCAATCTGTCTTACTTTTTATCTCACTCTCGTGTTTCAATCTGTCTTTCTTTTTATCTCACTCTCGCGTTTCATTCAGTCTTTCTTTTTATCTCACTCTCGTGTTTCAATCTGTCTTTCTTTTCATCTCACTCTCGTGTTTCATTCTGTCTTTCTTTTTATCTCACTCTCGTGTTTCAATCTGTCTTTCTTTTTATCTCACTCTCGCGTTTCATTCTGTCTTTCTTTTTATCTCACTCTCGTGTTTCAATCTGTCTTTCTTTTTATCTCACTCTCGCGTTTCATTCAGTCTTTCTTTTTATCTCACTCTCGTGTTTCAATCTGTCTTTCTTTTCATCTCACTCTCGTGTTTCATTCTGTCTTTCTTTTTATCTCACTCTCGTGTTTCAATCTGTCTTTCTTTTTATCTCACTCTCGTGTTTCATTCTGTCTTTCTTTTTATCTCACTCTCGTGTTTCAATCTGTCTTTCTTTTTATCTCGGTCTCGTGTTTCATTCTGTCTTTCTTTTTATCTCACTCTCGTGTTTCAATCTGTCTTTCTTTTTATCTCACTCTCGCGTTTCAATCTGTCTTTCTTTTTATCTCACTCTCGCGTTTCATTCTGTCTTTCTTTTTATCTCACTCTCGTGTTTCATTTTGTCTTTATTTTTATCTCACTCTCGTGTTTCAATCTGTCTTTCTTTTTATCTCACTCTCGCGTTTCATTCTGTCTTTATTTTTATCTCACTCTCGCGTTTCATTCTGTCTTTCTTTTTATCTCACTCTCATGTTTCAATCTGTCTTTCTTTTCATCTCGGTCTCGTGTTTCATTCTGTCTTTCTTTTTATCTCACTCTCGTGTTTCAATCTGTCTTTCTTTTTATCTCGGTCTCGTGTTTCATTCTGTCTTTCTTTTTATCTCACTCTCGTGTTTCAATCTGTCTTTCTTTTTATCTCACTCTCGTGTTTCATTCTGTCTTTCTTTTTATCTCACTCTCGTGTTTCAATCTGTCTTTCTTTTTATCTCACTCTCGCGTTTCATTCTGTCTTTATTTTTATCTCACTCTCGTGTTTCAATCTGTCTTTCTTTTTATCTCGGTCTCGTGTTTCAATCTGTCTTTCTTTTTATCTCACTCTCCCGTTTCAATCTGTCTTTCTTTTTATCTCACTCTCGCGTTTCATTCTGTCTTTCTTTTTATCTCACTCTCGTGTTTCATTCTGTGTTTCTTTTTATCTCACTCTCGTGTTTCAATCTGTCTTTCTTTTTATCTCACTCTCGCGTTACATTCTGTCTTTATTTTTATCTCACTCTCGCGTTTCATTCTGTCTTTCTTTTTATCTCACTCTCGTGTTTCAATCTGTCTTTTTTTTTATCTCACTCTCGTGTTTCATTCTGTCTTTCTTTTTATCTCACTCTCGCGTTTCATTCTGTCTTTCTTTTTATCTCACTCTCGTGTTTCATTCTGTCTTTCTTTTTATCTCACTCTCGCGTTTCATTCAGTCTTTCTTTTTATCTCACTCTCGCGTTTCATTCAGTCTTTCTTTTTATCTCACTCTCGCGTTTCATTCAGTCTTTCTTTTTATCTCACTCTCGCGTTTCATTCAGTCTTTCTTTTTATCTCTCTCTCGTGTTTCATTCTGTGTTTCTTTTTATCTCACTCTCGTGTTTCAATCTGTCTTTCTTTTTATCTCACTCTCGCGTTTCATTCTGTCTTTCTTTTTATCTCACTCTCGCGTTTCATTCAGTCTTTCTTTTTATCTCACTCTCGCGTTTCATTCAGTCTTTCTTTTTATCTCACTCTCGCGTTTCATTCAGTCTTTCTTTTTATCTCACTCTCGCGTTTCATTCTGTCTTTCTTTTTATCTCACTCTCGCGTTTCATTCAGTCTTTCTTTTTATCTCACTCTCGTGTTTCATTCTGTCTTTCTTTTTATCTCACTCTCGCGTTTCATTTTGTCTTTCTTTTTATCTCACTCTCGCGTTTCATTCTGTCTTTCTTTTCATCTCACTCTCGTGTTTCAATCTGTCTTTCTTTTTATCTCACTCTCGTGTTTCAATCTGTCTTTCTTTTTATCTCACTCTCGCGTTTCATTCTGTCTTTCTTTTTATCTCACTCTCGTGTTTCAATCTGTCTTTCTTTTTATCTCACTCTCGCGTTTCATTCAGTCTTTCTTTTTATCTCACTCTCGTGTTTCAATCTGTCTTTCTTTTCATCTCACTCTCGTGTTTCATTCTGTCTTTCTTTTTATCTCACTCTCGTGTTTCAATCTGTCTTTCTTTTTATCTCATTCTCGTGTTTCATTCTGTCTTTCTTTTTATCTCACTCTCGTGTTTCAATCTGTCTTTCTTTTTATCTCACTCTCGCGTTTCATTCTGTCTTTCTTTTTATCTCACTCTCGTGTTTCAATCTGTCTTTCTTTTTATCTCACTCTCGCGTTTCAATCTGTCTTTCTTTTTATCTCACTCTCGCGTTTCATTCTGTCTTTCTTTTTATCTCACTCTCGTGTTTCATTCAGTCTTTCTTTTTATCTCACTCTCGCGTTTAATTCAGTCTTTCTTTTTATCTCACTCTCGCGTTTCATTCAGTCTTTCTTTTTATCTCACTCTCGTGTTTCATTCAGTCTTTCTTTTTATCTCACTCTCGTGTTTCATTTTGTCTTTCTTTTTATCTCACTCTCGCGTTTCATTCTGTCTTTCTTTTTATCTCACGCTCGCGTTTCATTCTGTCTTTCTTTTTATCTCACTCTCGCGTTTCATTCTGTCTTTTATCTCACTCTCGCGTTTCAATCTGTCTTTCTTTTTATCTCACTCTCGTGTTTCAATCTGTCTTTCTTTTTATCTCGGTCTCGTGTTTCATTCTGTCTTTCTTTTTATCTCACTCTCGTGTTTCAATCTGTCTTTCTTTTTATCTCACTCTCGCGTTTCAATCTGTCTTTCTTTTTATCTCACTCTCGCGTTTCATTCTGTCTTTCTTTTTATCTCACTCTCGTGTTTCATTCAGTCTTTCTTTTTATCTCACTCTCGCGTTTCATTCAGTCTTTCTTTTTATCTCACTCTCGCGTTTCATTGAGTCTTTCTTTTTATCTCACTCTCGTGTTTCATTCAGTCTTTATTTTTATCTCACTCTCGTGTTTCATTTTGTCTTTCTTTTTATCTCACTATCGCATTTCATTCTGTCTTTCTTTTTATCTCACTCTCGCGTTTCATTCTGTCTTTCTTTTTATCTCACTCTCGCGTTTCATTCTGTCTTTCTTTTTATCTCACTCTCGTGTTTCAATCTGTCTTTCTTTTTATCTCACTCTCGTGTTTCATTCAGTCTTTCTTTTTATCTCACTCTCGTGTTTCAATCTGTCTTTCTTTTTATCTCACTCTCGCGTTTCAATCTGTCTTTCTTTTTATCTCACTCTCGTGTTTCAATCTGTCTTTCTTTTTATCTCACTCTCGTGTTTCATTCAGTCTTTCTTTTTATCTCACTCTCGTGTTTCATTCTGTCTTTCTTTTTATCTCACTCTCGCGTTTCATTCTGTCTTTCTTTTTATCTCACTCTCGCGTTTCAATCTGTCTTTCTTTTTATCTCACTCTCGCGTTTCAATCTGTCTTTCTTTTTATCTCACTCTCGCATTTCATTCTGTCTTTCTTTTTATCTCACTCTCGTGTTTCATTCAGTCTTTCTTTTTATCTCAGTCTCGCGTTTCATTCAGTCTTTCTTTTTATCTCACTCTCGCGTTTCATTCAGTCTTTCATTTTATCTCACTCTCGTGTTTCATTTTGTCTTTTTTTATCTCACTCTCGCGTTTCATTCTGTCTTTCTTTTTATCTCACTCTCGCGTTTCATTCTGTCTTTCTTTTTATCTCACTCTCGTGTTTCATTCATTCTTTCTTTTTATCTCACTCTCGTGTTTCAATCTGTCTTTCTTTTTATCTCACTCTCGCGTTTCATTCTGTCTTTCATTTTATCTCACTCTCGTGTTTCATTCAGTCTTTCTTTTTATCGCACTCTCGTGTTTCATTCTGTCTTTCTTTTTATCTCACTCTCGTGTTTCAATCTGTCTTTCTTTTTATCTCACTCTCGTGTTTCAATCTGTCTTTCTTTTTATCTTACTCTCGTGTTTCAATCTGTCTTTCTTTTTATCTCACTCTCGTGTTTCATTCAGTCTTTCTTTTTATCTCACTCTCGTGTTTCAATCTGTCTTTCTTTTTATCTCACTCTCGTGTTTCAATCTGTCTTTCTTTTTATCTCACTCTCGCGTTTCATTCAGTCTTTCTTTTTATCTCACTCTCGTGTTTCATTCTGTCTTTCTTTTTATCTCACTCTCGCGTTTCATTCTGTCTTTCATTTTATCTCACTCTCGTGTTTCAATCTGTCTTTTATTTTTATCTCACTCTCGCGTTTCAATCTGTCTTTCTTTTTGTCTCACTCTCGCGTTTCATTTTGTCTTTCTTTTTATCTCACTCTCGTGTTTCAATCTGTCTTTCTTTTTATCTCACTCTCGCGTTTCATTCTGTCTTTCATTTTATCTCACTCTCGTGTTTCATTCAGTCTTTCTTTTTATCTCACTCTCGTGTTTCATTCTGTCTTTCTTTTTATCTCACTCTCGTGTTTCAATCTGTCTTTCTTTTTATCTCACTCTCGTGTTTCAATCTGTCTTTCTTTTTATCTAACTCTCGTGTTTCAATCTGTCTTTCTTTTTATCTCACTCTCGTGTTTCATTCAGTCTTTATTTTTATCTCACTCTCGTGTTTCAATCTGTCTTTCTTTTTATCTCACTCTCGTGTTTCAATCTGTCTTTCTTTTTATCTCACTCTCGCGTTTCATTCAGTCTTTCTTTTTATCTCACTCCCGTGTTTCATTCTGTCTTTCTTTTTATCTCACTCTCGCGTTTCATTCTGTCTTTCATTTTATCTCACTCTCGTGTTTCAATCTGTCTTTATTTTTATCTCACTCTCGCGTTTCAATCTGTCTTTCTTTTTGTCTCACTCTCGCGTTTCATTTTGTCTTTCTTTTTATCTCACTCTCGTGTTTCAATCTGTCTTTCTTTTTATCTCACTCTCGTGTTTCATTCAGTCTTTCTTTTTATCTCACTCTCGCGTTTCAATCTGTCTTTCTTTTTATCTCACTCTCGCGTTTCATTCTGTCTTTCATTTTATCTCACTCTCGTGTTTCAATCTGTCTTTCTTTTTATCTCACTCTCGCGTTTCATTCAGTCTTTCTTTTTATCTCACTCCCGTGTTTCAATCTGTCTTTCTTTTTATCTCACTCTCGCGTTTCATTTTGTCCTTCTTTTTATCTCACACTCGTGTTTCAATCTGTCTTTCTTTTTATCTCACTCTCGTGTTTCAATCTGTCTTTCTTTTTATCTCACTCTCGCGTTTCATTTTGTCTTTCTTTTTATCTCACTCTCGCGTTTCATTCAGTCTTTCTTTTTATATCACTCTCGTGTTTCATTCTGTCTTTCATTTTATCTCACTCTCGTGTTTCAATCTGTCTTTCTTTTTATCTCACTCTCGTGTTTCATTCTGTCTTTCATTTTATCTCACTCTCCTGTTTCAATCTATCTTTCTTTTTATCTCACTCTCGTGTTTCATTCAGTCTTTCTTTTTATCTCACTCTCGCGTTTCATTCAGTCTTTCTTTTTATCTCACTCTCGTGTTTCAATCTGTCTTTCCTTTTATCTCACTCTCGTGTTTCAATCTGTCTTTCTTTTTATCTCACTCTCGTGTTTCATTCTGTCTTTCTTTTTATCTCACTCTCGCGTTTCATTCAGTCTTTCTTTTTATCTCACTCTCGTGTTTCAATCTGTCTTTCTTTTTATCTCACTCTCGTGTTTCATTCTGTCTTTCTTTTTATCTCACTCTCGCGTTTCATTCAGTCTTTCTTTTTATCTCACTCTCGTGTTTCAATCTGTCTTACATTTTATCTCACTCTCGTGTTTCAATCTGTCTTTCTTTTTATCTCACTCTCGTGTTTCATTCTGTCTTTCTTTTTATCTCACTCTCGTGTTTCAATCTGTCTTTCATTTTATCTCACTCTCGTGTTTCATTCTGTCTTTCATTTTATCTCACTCTCGTGTTTCAATCTGTCTTTCATTTTATCTCACACTCGTGTTTCATTCAGTCTTTCTTTTTATCTCACTCTCGCGTTTCATTCAGTCTTTCTTTTTATCTCACTCTCGTGTTTCAATCTGTCTTTCTTTTTATCTCACTCTCGTGTTTCATTCAGTCTTTCTTTGTATCTCACTCTCGCGTTTCATTCAGTCTTTCTTTTTATCTCACTCTCGTGTTTCAATCTGTCTTTCATTTTATCTCACTCTCGTGTTTCATTCAGTCTTTCTTTTTATCTCACTCTCGCGTTTCATTCTGTCTTTCTTTTTATCTCACTCTCGTGTTTCAATCTGTCTTTCTTTTTATCTCAATCTCGCGTTTCAATCTGTCTTTCTTTTTATCTCACTCTCGCGTTTCATTCTGTCTTTCTTTTTATCTCACTCTCGTGTTTCATTCAGTCTTTCTTTTTATCTCACTCTCACGTTTCATTCAGTCTTTCTTTTTATCTCACACTCGCGTTTCATTCAGTCTTTCTTTTTATCTCACTCTCGTGTTTCATTCAGTCTTTCTTTTTATCTCACTCTCGTGTTTCATTTTGTCTTTCTTTTTATCTCACTCTCGCGTTTCATTCTGTCTTTCTTTTTATCTCACTCTCGCGTTTCTTTCTGTCTTTCTTTTTATCTCACTCTCGCGTTTCATTCTGTCTTTCATTTTATCTCACTCTCGTGTTTCAATCTGTCTTTCTTTTTATCTCACTCTCGCGTTTCAATCTGTCTTTCTTTTTATCTCACTCTCGCGTTTCATTTTGTCTTTCTTTTTATCTCACTCTCGTGTTTCAATCTGTCTTTCTTTTTATCTCACTCTCGTGTTTCATTCAGTCTTTCTTTTTATCTCACTCTCGCGTTTCAATCTGTCTTTCTTTTTATCTCACTCTCGCGTTTCATTCTGACTTTCATTTAATCTCACTCTCGTGTTTCAATCTGTCTTTCTTTTTATCTCACTCTCGCGTTTCATTCAGTCTTTCTTTTTATCTCACTCTCGTGTTTCAATCTGTCTTTCTTTTTATCTCACTCTCGCGTTTCATTTTGTCTTTCTTTTTATCTCACTCTCGTGTTTCAATCTGTCTTTCTTTTTATCTCACTCTCGTGTTTCATTCTGTCTTTCTTTTTATCTCACTCTCGTGTTTCAATCTGTCTTTCATTTTATCTCACTCTCGTGTTTCATTCTGTCTTTCATTTTATCTCACTCTCGTGTTTCAATCTGTCTTTCATTTTATCTCACTCTCGTGTTTCATTCAGTCTTCCTTTTTATCTCACTCTCGCGTTTCATTCAGTCTTTCTTTTTATCTCACTCTCGTGTTTCAATCTGTCTTTCTTTTTATCTCACTCTCGTGTTTCATTCAGTCTTTCTTTGTATCTCACTCTCGCGTTTCATTCAGTCTTTCTTTTTATCTCACTCTCGTGTTTCAATCTGTCTTTCATTTTATCTCACTCTCGTGTTTCATTCAGTCTTTCTTTTTATCTCACTCTCGCGTTTCAATCTGTCTTTCTTTTTATCTCACTCTCGTGTTTCAATCTGTCTTTCTTTTTATCTCGGTCTCGTGTTTCATTCTGTCTTTCTTTTTATCTCACTCTCGTGTTTCAATCTGTCTTTCTTTTTATCTCACTCTCGCGTTTCAATCTGTCTTTCTTTTTATCTCACTCTCGCGTTTCATTCTGTCTTTCTTTTTATCTCACTCTCGCGTTTCATTCAGTCTTTCTTTTTATCTCACTCTCGCGTTTCATTCAGTCTTTCTTTTTATCTCACTCTCGCGTTTCATTCAGTCTTTCTTTTTATCTCACTCTCGTGTTTCATTTTGTCTTTCTTTTTATCTCACTCTCGCGTTTCATTCTGTCTTTCTTTTTATCTCACTCTCGCGTTTCATTCTGTCTTTCTTTTTATCTCACTCTCGCGTTTCATTCTGTCTTTCATTTTATCTCACTCTCGTGTTTCAATCTGTCTTTCTTTTTATCTCACTCTCGCGTTTCAATCTGTCTTTCTTTTTATCTCACTCTCGCGTTTCATTTTGTCTTTCTTTTTATCTCACTCTCGTGTTTCAATCTGTCTTTCTTTTTATCTCAATCTCGTGTTTCATTCAGTCTTTCTTTTTATCTCACTCTCGCGTTTCAATCTGTCTTTCTTTTTATCTCACTCTCGCGTTTCATTCTGTCTTTGATTTAATCTCACTCTCGTGTTTCAATCTGTCTTTCTTTTTATCTCACTCTCGCGTTTCATTCAGTCTTTCTTTTTATCTCACTCTCGTGTTTCAATCTGTCTTTCTTTTTATCTCACTCTCGTGTTTCAATCTGTCTTTCTTTTTATCTCACTCTCGCGTTTCATTTTGTCTTTCTTTTTATCTCACTCTCGCGTTTCATTCAGTCTTTCTTTTTATCTCACTCTCGTGTTTCATTCTGTCTTTCATTTTATCTCACTCTCGTGTTTCAATCTGTCTTTCTTTTTATCTCACTCTCGTGTTTCATTCTGTCTTTCATTTTATCTCACTCTCGTGTTTCAATCTATCTTTCTTTTTATCTCACTCTCGTGTTTCATTCAGTCTTTCTTTTTATCTCACTCTCGCGTTTCATTCAGACTTTCTTTTTATCTCACTCTCGTGTTTCAATCTGTCTTTCATTTTATCTCACTCTCGTGTTTCAATCTGTCTTTCTTTTTATCTCACTCTCGTGTTTCATTCTGTCTTTCTTTTTATCTCACTCTCGCGTTTCATTCAGTCTTTCTTTTTATCTCACTCTCGTGTTTCAATCTGTCTTTCTTTTTATCTCACTCTCGTGTTTCATTCTGTCTTTCTTTTTATCTCACTCTCGCGTTTCATTCAGTCTTTCTTTTTATCTCACTCTCGTGTTTCAATCTGTCTTTCATTTTATCTCACTCTCGTGTTTCAATCTGTCTTTCTTTTTATCTCACTCTCGTGTTTCATTCTGTCTTTCTTTTTATCTCACTCTCGTGTTTCAATCTGTCTTTCATTTAATCTCACTCTCGTGTTTCATTCTGTCTTTCATTTTATCTCACTCTCGTGTTTCAATCTGTCTTTCATTTTATCTCACTCTCGTGTTTCATTCAGTCTTTCTTTTTATCTCACTCTCGCGTTTCATTCTGTCTTTCTTTTTATCTCACTCCCGTGTTTCAATCTGTCTTTCTTTTTATCTCACTCTCGTGTTTCATTCAGTCTTTCTTTTTATCTCACTCTCGTGTTTCAATCTGTCTTTCTTTTTATCTCACTCTCGCGTTTCAATCTGTCTTTCTTTTTATCTCACTCTCGTGTTTCAATCTGTCTTTCTTTTTATCTAACTCTCGTGTTTCATTCAGTCTTTCTTTTTATCTCACTCTCGTGTTTCATTCTGTCTTTCTTTTTATCTCACTCTCGCGTTTCAATCTGTCTTTGTTTTTATCTCACTCTCGCGTTTCAATCTGTCTTTCTTTTTATCTCACTCTCGCATTTCATTCTGTCTTTCTTTTTATCTCACTCTCGTGTTACATTCAGTCTTTCTTTTTATCTCACTCTCGCGTTTCATTCAGTCTTTCTTTTTATCTCACTCTCGCGTTTCATTCAGTCTTTCTTTTTATCTCACTCTCGTGTTTCATTTTGTCTTTCTTTTTATCTCACTCTCGCGTTTCATTCTGTCTTTCTTTTTATCTCACTCTCGCGTTTCTTTCTGTCTTTCTTTTTATCTCACTCTCGCGTTTCATTCTGTCTTTCATTTTATCTCACTCTCGTGTTTCAATCTGTCTTTCTTTTTATCTCACTCTCGCGTTTCAATCTGTCTTTCTTTTTATCTCACTCTCGCGTTTCATTTTGTCTTTCTTTTTATCTCACTCTCGTGTTTCAATCTGTCTTTCTTTTTATCTCACTCTCGTGTTTCATTCAGTCTTTCTTTTTATCTCACTCTCGCGTTTCAATCTGTCTTTCTTTTTATCTCACTCTCGCGTTTCATTCTGACTTTCATTTAATCTCACTCTCGTGTTTCAATCTGTCTTTCTTTTTATCTCACTCTCGCGTTTCATTCAGTCTTTCTTTTTATCTCACTCTCGTGTTTCAATCTGTCTTTCTTTTTATCTCACTCTCGCGTTTCATTTTGTCTTTCTTTTTATCTCACTCTCGTGTTTCAATCTGTCTTTCTTTTTATCTCACTCTCGTGTTTCATTCTGTCTTTCTTTTTATCTCACTCTCGTGTTTCAATCTGTCTTTCATTTTATCTCACTCTCGTGTTTCATTCTGTCTTTCATTTTATCTCACTCTCGTGTTTCAATCTGTCTTTCATTTTATCTCACTCTCGTGTTTCATTCAGTCTTTCTTTTTATCTCACTCTCGCGTTTCATTCAGTCTTTCTTTTTATCTCACTCTCGTGTTTCAATCTGTCTTTCTTTTTATCTCACTCTCGTGTTTCATTCAGTCTTTCTTTGTATCTCACTCTCGCGTTTCATTCAGTCTTTCTTTTTATCTCACTCTCGTGTTTCAATCTGTCTTTCATTTTATCTCACTCTCGTGTTTCATTCAGTCTTTCTTTTTATCTCACTCTCGCGTTTCAATCTGTCTTTCTTTTTATCTCACTCTCGTGTTTCAATCTGTCTTTCTTTTTATCTCGGTCTCGTGTTTCATTCTGTCTTTCTTTTTATCTCACTCTCGTGTTTCAATCTGTCTTTCTTTTTATCTCACTCTCGCGTTTCAATCTGTCTTTCTTTTTATCTCACTCTCGCGTTTCATTCTGTCTTTCTTTTTATCTCACTCTCGTGTTTCATTCAGTCTTTCTTTTTATCTCACTCTCGCGTTTCATTCAGTCTTTCTTTTTATCTCACTCTCGCGTTTCATTCAGTCTTTCTTTTTATCTCACTCTCGTGTTTCATTCAGTCTTTCTTTTTATCTCACTCTCGCGTTTCATTCTGTCTTTCTTTTTATCTCACTCTCGTGTTTCAATCTGTCTTTCTTTTTATCTCACTCTCGCGTTTCATTTTGTCTTTCTTTTTATCTCACTCTCGTGTTTCAATCTGTCTTTCTTTTTATCTCACTCTCGTGTTTCATTCTGTCTTTCTTTTTATCTCACTCTCGTGTTTCAATCTGTCTTTCATTTTATCTCACTCTCGTGTTTCATTCTGTCTTTCATTTTATCTCACTCTCGTGTTTCAATCTGTCTTTCATTTTATCTCACTCTCGTGTTTCATTCAGTCTTTCTTTTTATCTCACTCTCGCGTTTCATTCAGTCTTTCTTTTTATCTCACTCTCGTGTTTCAATCTGTCTTTCTTTTTATCTCACTCTCGTGTTTCATTCAGTCTTTCTTTGTATCTCACTCTCGCGTTTCATTCAGTCTTTCTTTTTATCTCACTCTCGTGTTTCAATCTGTCTTTCATTTTATCTCACTCTCGTGTTTCATTCAGTCTTTCTTTTTATCTCACTCTCGCGTTTCAATCTGTCTTTCTTTTTATCTCACTCTCGTGTTTCAATCTGTCTTTCTTTTTATCTCGGTCTCGTGTTTCATTCTGTCTTTCTTTTTATCTCACTCTCGTGTTTCAATCTGTCTTTCTTTTTATCTCACTCTCGCGTTTCAATCTGTCTTTCTTTTTATCTCACTCTCGCGTTTCATTCTGTCTTTCTTTTTATCTCACTCTCGTGTTTCATTCAGTCTTTCTTTTTATCTCACTCTCGTGTTTCATTCAGTCTTTCTTTGTATCTCACTCTCGCGTTTCATTCAGTCTTTCTTTTTATCTCACTCTCGTGTTTCAATCTGTCTTTCATTTTATCTCACTCTCGTGTTTCATTCAGTCTTTCTTTTTATCTCACTCTCGCGTTTCAATCTGTCTTTCTTTTTATCTCACTCTCGTGTTTCAATCTGTCTTTCTTTTTATCTCGGTCTCGTGTTTCATTCTGTCTTTCTTTTTATCTCACTCTCGTGTTTCAATCTGTCTTTCTTTTTATCTCACTCTCGCGTTTCAATCTGTCTTTCTTTTTATCTCACTCTCGCGTTTCATTCTGTCTTTCTTTTTATCTCACTCTCGTGTTTCATTCAGTCTTTCTTTTTATCTCACTCTCGCGTTTCATTCAGTCTTTCTTTTTATCTCACTCTCGCGTTTCATTCAGTCTTTCTTTTTATCTCACTCTCGTGTTTCATTCAGTCTTTCTTTTTATCTCACTCTCGCGTTTCATTCTGTCTTTCTTTTTATCTCACTCTCGTGTTTCAATCTGTCTTTCTTTTTATCTCACTCTCGCGTTTCATTTTGTCTTTCTTTTTATCTCACTCTCGTGTTTCAATCTGTCTTTCTTTTTATCTCACTCTCGTGTTTCATTCTGTCTTTCTTTTTATCTCACTCTCGTGTTTCAATCTGTCTTTCATTTTATCTCACTCTCGTGTTTCATTCTGTCTTTCATTTTATCTCACTCTCGTGTTTCAATCTGTCTTTCATTTTATCTCACTCTCGTGTTTCATTCAGTCTTTCTTTTTATCTCACTCTCGCGTTTCATTCAGTCTTTCTTTTTATCTCACTCTCGTGTTTCAATCTGTCTTTCTTTTTATCTCACTCTCGTGTTTCATTCAGTCTTTCTTTGTATCTCACTCTCGCGTTTCATTCAGTCTTTCTTTTTATCTCACTCTCGTGTTTCAATCTGTCTTTCATTTTATCTCACTCTCGTGTTTCATTCAGTCTTTCTTTTTATCTCACTCTCGCGTTTCAATCTGTCTTTCTTTTTATCTCACTCTCGTGTTTCAATCTGTCTTTCTTTTTATCTCGGTCTCGTGTTTCATTCTGTCTTTCTTTTTATCTCACTCTCGTGTTTCAATCTGTCTTTCTTTTTATCTCACTCTCGCGTTTCAATCTGTCTTTCTTTTTATCTCACTCTCGCGTTTCATTCTGTCTTTCTTTTTATCTCACTCTCGTGTTTCATTCAGTCTTTCTTTTTATCTCACTCTCGCGTTTCATTCAGTCTTTCTTTTTATCTCACTCTCGCGTTTCATTCAGTCTTTCTTTTTATCTCACTCTCGTGTTTCATTCAGTCTTTCTTTTTATCTCACTCTCGCGTTTCATTCTGTCTTTCTTTTTATCTCACTCTCGCGTTTCATTCTGTCTTTCTTTTTATCTCACTCTCGTGTTTCAATCTGTCTTTCTTTTTATCTCTCTCTCGTGTTTCATTCAGTCTTTCTTTTTATCTCACTCTCGTGTTTCAATCTGTCTTTCTTTTTATCTCACTCTCGCGTTTCAATCTTTCTTTCTTTTTATCTCACTCTCGTGTTTCAATCTGTCTTTCTTTTTATCTCACTCTCGTGTTTCATTCAGTCTTTCTTTTTATCTCACTCTCGTGTTTCATTCTGTCTTTCTTTTTATCTCACTCTCGCGTTTCAATCTGTCTTTCTTTTTATCTCACTCTCGCGTTTCAATCTGTCTTTCTTTTTATCTCACTCTCGCATTTCATTCTGTCTTTCTTTTTATCTCACTCTCGTGTTTCATTCAGTCTTTCTTTTTATCTCACTCTCGCGTTTCATTCAGTCTTTCTTTTTATCTCACTCTCGCGTTTCATTCAGTCTTTCTTTTTATCTCACTCTCGTGTTTCATTTTGTCTTTCTTTTTATCTCACTCTCGCGTTTCATTCTGTCTTTCTTTTTATCTCACTCTCGCGTTTCATTCTGTCTTTCTTTTTATCTCACTCTCGCGTTTCATTCTGTCTTTCATTTTATCTCACTCTCGTGTTTCAATCTGTCTTTCTTTTTATCTCACTCTCGCGTTTCAATCTGTCTTTCTTTTTATCTCACTCTCGCGTTTCATTTTGTCTTTCTTTTTATCTCACTCTCGTGTTTCAATCTGTCTTTCTTTTTATCTCAATCTCGTGTTTCATTCAGTCTTTCTTTTTATCTCACTCTCGCGTTTCAATCTGTCTTTCTTTTTATCTCACTCTCGCGTTTCATTCTGTCTTTGATTTAATCTCACTCTCGTGTTTCAATCTGTCTTTCTTTTTATCTCACTCTCGCGTTTCATTCAGTCTTTCTTTTTATCTCACTCTCGTGTTTCAATCTGTCTTTCTTTTTATCTCACTCTCGCGTTTCATTTTGTCTTTCTTTTTATCTCACTCTCGTGTTTCAATCTGTCTTTCTTTTTATCTCACTCTCGTGTTTCAATCTGTCTTTCTTTTTATCTCACTCTCGCGTTTCATTTTGTCTTTCTTTTTATCTCACTCTCGCGTTTCATTCAGTCTTTCTTTTTATCTCACTCTCGTGTTTCATTCTGTCTTTCATTTTATCTCACTCTCGTGTTTCAATCTGTCTTTCTTTTTATCTCACTCTCGTCTTTCATTCTGTCTTTCATTTTATCTCACTCTCGTGTTTCAATCTATCTTTCTTTTTATCTCACTCTCGTGTTTCATTCAGTCTTTCTTTTTATCTCACTCTCGCGTTTCATTCAGACTTTCTTTTTATCTCACTCTCGTGTTTCAATCTGTCTTTCATTTTATCTCACTCTCGTGTTTCAATCTGTCTTTCTTTTTATCTCACTCTCGTGTTTCATTCTGTCTTTCTTTTTATCTCACTCTCGCGTTTCATTCAGTCTTTCTTTTTATCTCACTCTCGTGTTTCAATCTGTCTTTCTTTTTATCTCACTCTCGTGTTTCATTCTGTCTTTCTTTTTATCTCACTCTCGCGTTTCATTCAGTCTTTCTTTTTATCTCACTCTCGTGTTTCAATCTGTCTTTCATTTTATCTCACTCTCGTGTTTCAATCTGTCTTTCTTTTTATCTCACTCTCGTGTTTCATTCTGTCTTTCTTTTTATCTCACTCTCGTGTTTCAATCTGTCTTTCATTTTATCTCACTCTCGTGTTTCATTCTGTCTTTCATTTTATCTCACTCTCGTGTTTCAATCTGTCTTTCATTTTATCTCACTCTCGTGTTTCATTCAGTCTTTCTTTTTATCTCACTCTCGCGTTTCATTCAGTCTTTCTTTTTATCTCGCTCTCGTGTTTCAATCTGTCTTTCTTTTTATCTCACTCTCGTGTTTCATTCAGTCTTTCTTTGTATCTCACTCTCGCGTTTCATTCAGTCTTTCTTTTTATCTCACTCTCGTGTTTCAATCTGTCTTTCTTTTTATCTCACTCTCGTGTTTCATTCTGTCTTTCTTTTTATCTCACTCTCGCGTTTCATTCAGTCTTTCTTTTTATCTCACTCTCGTGTTTCAATCTGTCTTTCTTTTTATCTCACTCTCGTGTTTCATTCTGTCTTTCTTTTTATCTCACTCTCGCGTTTCATTCAGTCTTTCTTTTTATCTCACTCTCGTGTTTCAATCTGTCTTACATTTTATCTCACTCTCGTGTTTCAATCTGTCTTTCTTTTTATCTCACTCTCGTGTTTCATTCTGTCTTTCTTTTTATCTCGCTCTCGTGTTTCAATCTGTCTTTCATTTTATCTCACTCTCGTGTTTCATTCTGTCTTTCATTTTATCTCACTCTCGTGTTTCAATCTGTCTTTCATTTTATCTCACACTCGTGTTTCATTCAGTCTTTCTTTTTATCTCACTCTCGCGTTTCATTCAGTCTTTCTTTTTATCTCACTCTCGTGTTTCAATCTGTCTTTCTTTTTATCTCACTCTCGTGTTTCATTCAGTCTTTCTTTGTATCTCACTCTCGCGTTTCATTCAGTCTTTCTTTTTATCTCACTCTCGTGTTTCAATCTGTCTTTCATTTTATCTCACTCTCGTGTTTCATTCAGTCTTTCTTTTTATCTCACTCTCGCGTTTCAATCTGTCTTTCTTTTTATCTCACTCTCGTGTTTCAATCTGTCTTTCTTTTTATCTCGGTCTCGTGTTTCATTCTGTCTTTCTTTTTATCTCACTCTCGTGTTTCAATCTGTCTTTCTTTTTATCTCAATCTCGCGTTTCAATCTGTCTTTCTTTTTATCTCACTCTCGCGTTTCATTCTGTCTTTCTTTTTATCTCACTCTCGCGTTTCATTCAGTCTTTCTTTTTATCTCACTCTCGTGTTTCATTTTGTCTTTCTTTTTATCTCACTCTCGCGTTTCATTCTGTCTTTCTTTTTATCTCACTCTCGCGTTTCTTTCTGTCTTTCTTTTTATCTCACTCTCGCGTTTCATTCTGTCTTTCATTTTATCTCACTCTCGTGTTTCAATCTGTCTTTCTTTTTATCTCACTCTCGCGTTTCAATCTGTCTTTCTTTTTATCTCAATCTCGCGTTTCATTTTGTCTTTCTTTTTATCTCACTCTCGTGTTTCAATCTGTCTTTCTTTTTATCTCACTCTCGTGTTTCATTCAGTCTTTCTTTTTATCTCACTCTCGCGTTTCAATCTGTCTTTCTTTTTATCTCACTCTCGCGTTTCATTCTGACTTTCATTTAATCTCACTCTCGTGTTTCAATCTCTCTTTCTTTTTATCTCACTCTCGCGTTTCATTCAGTCTTTCTTTTTATCTCACTCTCGTGTTTCAATCTGTCTTTCTTTTTATCTCATTCTCGCGTTTCATTTTGTCTTTCTTTTTATCTCACTCTCGTGTTTCAATCTGTCTTTCTTTTTATCTCACTCTCGTGTTTCATTCTGTCTTTCTTTTTATCTCACTCTCGTGTTTCAATCTGTCTTTCATTTTATCTCACTCTCGTGTTTCATTCTGTCTTTCATTTTATCTCACTCTCGTGTTTCAATCTGTCTTTCATTTTATCTCACTCTCGTGTTTCATTCAGTCTTTCTTTTTATCTCACTCTCGCGTTTCATTCAGTCTTTCTTTTTATCTCACTCTCGTGTTTCAATCTGTCTTTCTTTTTATCTCACTCTCGTGTTTCATTCAGTCTTTCTTTGTATCTCACTCTCGCGTTTCATTCAGTCTTTCTTTTTATCTCACTCTCGTGTTTCAATCTGTCTTTCATTTTATCTCACTCTCGTGTTTCATTCAGTCTTTCTTTTTATCTCACTCTCGCGTTTCAATCTGTCTTTCTTTTTATCTCACTCTCGTGTTTCAATCTGTCTTTCTTTTTATCTCGGTCTCGTGTTTCATTCTGTCTTTCTTTTTATCTCACTCTCGTGTTTCAATCTGTCTTTCTTTTTATCTCACTCTCGCGTTTCAATCTGTCTTTCTTTTTATCTTACTCTCGCATTTCATTCTGTCTTTCTTTTCATCTCACTCTCGTGTTTCATTCAGTCTTTCTTTTTATCTCACTCTCGCGTTTCATTCAGTCTTTCTTTTTATCTCACTCTCGCGTTTCATTCAGTCTTTCTTTTTATCTCACTCTCGTGTTTCATTCAGTCTTTCTTTTTATCTCACTCTCGTGTTTCATTTTGTCTTTCTTTTTATCTCACTCTCGCGTTTCATTCTGTCTTTCTTTTTATCTCACTCTCGCGTTTCATTCTGTCTTTCTTTTTATCTCACTCTCGCGTTTCATTCTGTCTTTCTTTTTATCTCACTCTCGTGTTTCAATCTGTCTTTCTTTTTATCTCTCTCTCGTGTTTCATTCAGTCTTTCTTTTTATCTCACTCTCGTGTTTCAATCTGTCTTTCTTTTTATCTCACTCTCGCGTTTCAATCTTTCTTTCTTTTTATCTCACTCTCGTGTTTCAATCTGTCTTTCTTTTTATCTCACTCTCGTGTTTCATTCAGTCTTTCTTTTTATCTCACTCTCGTCTTTCATTCTGTCTTTCTTTTTATCTCACTCTCGTGTTTCAATCTGTCTTTCTTTTTATCTCACTCTCGCGTTTCAATCTGTCTTTCTTTTTATCTCACTCTCGCGTTTCATTTTGTCTTTCTTTTTATCTCACTCTCGTGTTTCAATCTGTCTTTCTTTTTATCTCACTCTCGTGTTTCATTCAGTCTTTCTTTTTATCTCACTCTCGCGTTTCAATCTGTCTTTCTTTTTATCTCACTCTCGTGTTTCATTCAGTCTTTCTTTTTATCTCACTCTCGCGTTTCAATCTGTCTTTCTTTTTATCTCACTCTCGCGTTTCATTCTGACTTTCATTTAATCTCACTCTCGTGTTTCAATCTGTCTTTCTTTTTATCTCACTCTCGCGTTTCATTCAGTCTTTCTTTTTATCTCAATCTCGTGTTTCAATCTGTCTTTCTTTTTATCTCACTCTCGCGTTTCATTTTGTCTTTCTTTTTATCTCACTCTCGTGTTTCAATCTGTCTTTCTTTTTATCTCACTCTCGTGTTTCATTCTGTCTTTCTTTTTATCTCACTCTCGTGTTTCAATCTGTCTTTCATTTTATCTCACTCTCGTGTTTCATTCTGTCTTTCATTTTATCTCACTCTCGTGTTTCAATCTGTCTTTCATTTTATCTCACTCTCGTGTTTCATTCAGTCTTTCTTTTTATCTCACTCTCGCGTTTCATTCAGTCTTTCTTTTTATCTCACTCTCGTGTTTCAATCTGTCTTTCTTTTTATCTCACTCTCGTGTTTCATTCAGTCTTTCTTTGTATCTCACTCTCGCGTTTCATTCAGTCTTTCTTTTTATCTCACTCTCGTGTTTCAATCTGTCTTTCATTTTATCTCACTCTCGTGTTTCATTCTGTCTTTCTTTTTATCTCACTCTCGCGTTTCATTCAGTCTTTCTTTTTATCTCACTCTCGTGTTTCAATCTGTCTTTCTTTTTATCTCGGTCTCGTGTTTCATTCTGTCTTTCTTTTTATCTCACTCTCGTGTTTCAATCTGTCTTTCTTTTTATCTCACTCTCGCGTTTCAATCTGTCTTTCTTTTTATCTCACTCTCGCGTTTCATTCTGTCTTTCTTTTTATCTCACTCTCGTGTTTCATTCAGTCTTTCTTTTTATCTCACTCTCGCGTTTCATTCAGTCTTTCTTTTTATCTCACTCTCGCGTTTCATTCAGTCTTTCTTTTTATCTCACTCTCGTGTTTCATTCAGTCTTTCTTTTTATCTCACTCTCGTGTTTCATTTTGTCTTTCTTTTTATCTCACTCTCGCGTTTCATTCTGTCTTTCTTTTTATCTCACTCTCGCGTTTCATTCTGTCTTTCTTTTTATCTCACTCTCGCGTTTCATTCTGTCTTTCTTTTTATCTCACTCTCGTGTTTCAATCTGTCTTTCTTTTTATCTCTCTCTCGTGTTTCATTCAGTCTTTCTTTTTATCTCACTCTCGTGTTTCAATCTGTCTTTCTTTTTATCTCACTCTCGCGTTTCAATCTTTCTTTCTTTTTATCTCACTCTCGTGTTTCAATCTGTCTTTCTTTTTATCTCACTCTCGTGTTTCATTCAGTCTTTCTTTTTATCTCACTCTCGTGTTTCATTCTGTCTTTCTTTTTATCTCACTCTCGTGTTTCAATCTGTCTTTCTTTTTATCTCACTCTCGCGTTTCAATCTGTCTTTCTTTTTATCTCACTCTCGCGTTTCATTTTGTCTTTCTTTTTATCTCACTCTCGTGTTTCAATCTGTCTTTCTTTTTATCTCACTCTCGTGTTTCATTCAGTCTTTCTTTTTATCTCACTCTCGCGTTTCAATCTGTCTTTATTTTTATCTCACTCTCGCGTTTCATTCTGTCTTTGATTTAATCTCACTCTCGTGTTTCAATCTGTCTTTCTTTTTATCTCACTCTCGCGTTTCATTCAGTCTTTCTTTTTATCTCACTCTCGTGTTTCAATCTGTCTTTCTTTTTATCTCACTCTCGCGTTTCATTTTGTCTTTCTTTTTATCTCACTCTCGTGTTTCAATCTGTCTTTCTTTTTATCTCACTCTCGTGTTTCAATCTGTCTTTCTTTTTATCTCACTCTCGCGTTTCATTTTGTCTTTCTTTTTATCTCACTCTCGCGTTTCATTCAGTCTTTCTTTTTATCTCACTCTCGTGTTTCATTCTGTCTTTCATTTTATCTCACTCTCGTGTTTCAATCTGTCTTTCTTTTTATCTCACTCTCGTGTTTCATTCTGTCTTTCATTTTATCTCACTCTCGTGTTTCAATCTATCTTTCTTTTTATCTCACTCTCGTGTTTCATTCAGTCTTTCTTTTTATCTCACTCTCGCGTTTCATTCAGACTTTCTTTTTATCTCACTCTCGTGTTTCAATCTGTCTTTCATTTTATCTCACTCTCGTGTTTCAATCTGTCTTTCTTTTTATCTCACTCTCGTGTTTCATTCTGTCTTTCTTTTTATCTCACTCTCGCGTTTCATTCAGTCTTTCTTTTTATCTCACTCTCGTGTTTCAATCTGTCTTTCTTTTTATCTCACTCTCGTGTTTCATTCTGTCTTTCTTTTTATCTCACTCTCGCGTTTCATTCAGTCTTTCTTTTTATCTCACTCTCGTGTTTCAATCTGTCTTTCATTTTATCTCACTCTCGTGTTTCAATCTGTCTTTCTTTTTATCTCACTCTCGTGTTTCATTCTGTCTTTCTTTTTATCTCACTCTCGTGTTTCAATCTGTCTTTCATTTTATCTCACTCTCGTGTTTCATTCTGTCTTTCATTTTATCTCACTCTCGTGTTTCAATCTGTCTTTCATTTTATCTCACTCTCGTGTTTCATTCAGTCTTTCTTTTTATCTCACTCTCGCGTTTCATTCAGTCTTTCTTTTTATCTCACTCTCGTGTTTCAATCTGTCTTTCTTTTTATCTCACTCTCGTGTTTCATTCAGTCTTTCTTTGTATCTCACTCTCGCGTTTCATTCAGTCTTTCTTTTTATCTCACTCTCGTGTTTCAATCTGTCTTTCATTTTATCTCACTCTCGTGTTTCATTCAGTCTTTCTTTTTATCTCACTCTCGCGTTTCATTCTGTCTTTCTTTTTATCTCACTCTCGCGTTTCATTCAGTCTTTCTTTTTATCTCACTCTCGCGTTTCATTCAGTCTTTCTTTTTATCTCACTCTCGCGTTTCATTTTGTCTTTCTTTTTATCTCACTCTCGCGTTTCATTCTGTCTTTCTTTTTATCTCACTCTCGCGTTTCATTAAGTCTTTCTTTTTATCTCACTCTCGCGTTTCATTTTGTCTTACTTTTTATCTCACTCTCGCGTTTCATTCTGTCTTTCATTTTATCTCACTCTCGCGTTTCATTTTGTCTTTCTTTTTATCTCACTCTCGCGTTTCATTCTGTCTTTCTTTTTATCTCACTCTCGTGTTTCATTCAGTCTTTCTTTTTATCTCACTCTCGCGTTTCATTCTGTCTTTCTTTTTATCTCACTCTCGCGTTTCATTCAGTCTTTCTTTTTATCTCACTCTCGCGTTTGATTTTGTCTTTCTTTTTATCTCACTCTCGCGTTTCATTCTGTCTTTCTTTTTATCTCACTCTCGCGTTTCATTCAGTCTTTCTTTTTATCTCACTCTCGCGTTTCATTTTGTCTTTCTTTTTATCTCACTCTCGCGTTTCATTCTGTCTTTCTTTTTATCTCACTCTCGTGTTTCATTCTGTCTTTCTTTTTATCTCACTCTCGCGTTTCATTCTGTCTTTCTTTTTATATCACTCTCGTGTTTAATTTTGTCTTTCTTTTTATCTCACTCTCGCGTTTCATTCTGTCTTTCTTTTTATCTCACTCTCGTGTTTCATTCAGTCTTTCTTTTTATCTCACTCTCGCGTTTCATTTTGTCTTTCTTTTTATCTCACTCTCGTGTTTCATTCAGTCTTTCTTTTTATCTCACTCTCGCGTTTCATTCTGTCGTTCTTTTTATCTCACTCTCGTGTTTCATTCAGTCTTTCTTTTTATCTCACTCTCGCGTTTCATTTTGTCTTTCTTTTTATCTCACTCTCGCGTTTCATTCAGTCTTTCTTTTTATCTCACTCTCGCGTTTCATTTTGTCTTTCTTTTTATCTCACTCTCGCGTTTCATTCAGTCTTTCTTTTTATCTCACTCTCGTGTTTCATTGAGTCTTTCTTTTTATCTCACTCTCGTGTTTCATTCAGTCTTTCTTTTTATCTCACTCTCGTGTTTCATTCTGTCGTTCTTTTTATCTCACTCTCGTGTTTCATTCAGTCTTTCTTTTTATCTCTCTCTCGCGTTTCATTTTGTCTTTCTTTTTATCTCACTCTCGCGTTTCATTCAGTCTTTCTTTTTATCTCACTCTCGCGTTTCATTTTGTCTTTCTTTTTATCTCACTCTCGCGTTTCATTCAGTCTTTCTTTTTATCTCACTCTCGTGTTTCATTCAGTCTTTCTTTTTATCTCACTCTCGTGTTTCATTCAGTCTTTCTTTTTATCTCACTCTCGTGTTTCATTCAGTCTTTCTTTTTATCTCACTCTCGGGTTTTTATTCAGTCTTTCTTTTTATCTCACTCTCGCGTTTCATTTTGTCTTTCTTTTTATCTCACTCTCGTGTTTCATTCAGTCTTTCTTTTTATCTCACTCTCGTGTTTCATTCACTCTTTCTTTTTATCTCACTCTCGCGTTTCATTCAGTCTTTCTTTTTATCTCACTCTCGCGTTTCATTCAGTCTTTCTTTTTATCTCACTCTCGCGTTTCATTCAGCCTTTCTTTTTATCTCACTCTCGCGTTTCATTCAGTCTTTCTTTTTATCTCACTCTCGCGTTTCATTCAGTCTTTCTTTTTATCTCACTCTCGCGTTTCATTCAGTCTTTCTTTTTATCTCACTCTCGCGTTTCATTCAGTCTTTCTTTTTATCTCACTCTCGCGTTTCATTCAGTCTTTCTTTTTATCTCACTCTCGCGTTTCATTCAGTCTTTCTTTTTATCTCACTCTCGCGTTTCATTCAGTCTTTCTTTTTATCTCACTCTCGCGTTTCATTCAGTCTTTCTTTTTATCTCACTCTCGCGTTTCATTCAGTCTTTCTTTTTATCTCACTCTCGCGTTTCATTCAGTCTTTCTTTTTATCTCACTCTCGCGTTTCATTCAGTCTTTCTTTTTATCTCACTCTCGCGTTTCATTCAGTCTTTCTTTTTATCTCACTCTCGCGTTTCATTCAGTCTTTCTTTTTATCTCACTCTCGCGTTTCATTCAGTCTTTCTTTTTATCTCACTCTCGCGTTTCATTCAGTCTTTCTTTTTATCTCACTCTCGTGTTTCATTCAGTCTTTCTTTTTATCTCACTCGAGCGGTTCATTCAGTCTTTCTTTTTATCTCACTCTCGTGTTTCATTCAGTCTTTCTTTTTATCTCACTCTCGTGTTTCATTCAGTCTTTCTTTTTATCTCACTCTCGCGTTTCATTCAGTGTTTCTTTTTATCTCACTCTCGTGTTTCATTCAGTCTTTCTTTTTATCACACTCTCGCGTTTCATTCAGTCTTTCTTTTTATCTCACTCTCACGTTTCATTCAGTCTTTCTTTTTATCTCACTCTCGTGTTTCATTCAGTCTTTCTTTTTATCTCACTCTCGCGTTTCATTCAGTCTTTCTTTTTATCTCACTCTCGCGTTTCATTCAGTCTTTCTTTTTATTTCACTCTCGCGTTTCATTCAGTCTTTCTTTTTATCTCACTCTCGTGTTTCATTCAGTCTTTCTTTTTATCTCACTCTCGCGTTTCATTCTGTCTTTCTTTTTATCTCACTGTCGTGTTTCATTCAGTCTTTCTTTTTATCTCACTCTCGCATTTCATTCGGTCTTTCTTTTTATCTCACTCTCGCGTTTCATTCGGTCTTTCTTTTTATCTCACTCTCGCGTTTCATTCTGTCTTTCTTTTTATCTCACTCTCGCGTTTCATTCGGTCTTTCTTTTTATCTCACTCTCGCGTTTCATTCAGTCTTTCTTTTTATCTCACTCTCGCGTTTCATTTTGTCTTTCTTTTTATCTCACTCTCGTGATTCATTCAGTCTTTCTTTTTATCTCACTCTCGCGTTTCATTTTGTCTTTCTTTTTATCTCACTCTCGCGTTTCATTTTGTCTTTCTTTTTATCTCACTCTCGTGTTTCATTCAGTCTTTCTTTTTATCTCACTCTCGTGTTTCATTCAGTCTTTCTTTTTATCTCACTCTCGTGTTTCATTCAGTCTTTCTTTTTATCTCACTCTCGCGTTTCATTCAGTCTTTCTTTTTATCTCACTCTCGCGTTTCATTCAGTCTTTCTTTTTATCTCACTCTCGCGTTTCATTCAGTCTTTCTTTTTATCTCACTCTCGTGTTTCATTCAGTCTTTCTTTTTATCTCACTCTCGCGTTTCATTCAGTCTTTCTTTTTATCTCACTCTTGCGTTTCATTCAGTCTTTCTTTTTATCTCACTCTCGCGTTTCATTCAGTCTTTCTTTTTATCTCACTCTCGCGTTTCATTCAGTCTTTCTTTTTATCTCACTCTCGCGTTTCATTCAGTCTTTCTTTTTATCTCACTCTCGCGTTTCATTCAGTCTTTCTTTTTATCTCACTCTCGCGTTTCATTCAGTCTTTCTTTTTATCTCACTCTCGTGTTTCATTCAGTCTTTCTTTTTATCTGACTCTCGTGTTTCATTCAGTCTTTCTTTTTATCTCACTCTAGCGTTTCATTCAGTCTTTCTTTTTATCTCACTCTCGTGTTTCATTCAGTCTTTCTTTTTATCTCACTCTCGTGTTTCATTCAGTCTTTCTTTTTATCTCACTCTCGCGTTTCATTCAGTCTTTCTTTTTATCTCACTCTCGTGTTTCATTCAGTCTTTCTTTTTATCACACTCTCGCGTTTCATTCAGTCTTTCTTTTTATCTCACTCTCGCGTTTCATTCAGTCTTTCTTTTTATCTCACTCTCGCGTTTCATTCTGTCTTTCTTTTTATCTCACTCTCGCGTTTCATTCGGTCTTTCTTTTTATCTCACTCTCGCGTTTCATTCAGTCTTTCTTTTTATCTCACTCTCGCGTTTCATTCAGTCTTTCTTTTTATCTCACTCTCGTGTTTCATTCAGTCTTTCTTTTTATCTCACTCTCGGGATTCATTCAGTCTTTCTTTTTATCTCACTCTCGTGTTTCATTTTGTCTTTCTTTTTATCTCACTCTCGTGATTCATTCAGTCTTTCTTTTTATCTCACTCTCACGTTTCATTTTGTCTTTCTTTTTATCTCACTCTCGCGTTTCATTCTGTCTTTCTTTTTATATCACTCTCGTGTTTCATTTTGTCTTTCTTTTTATCTCACTCTCGTGATTCATTCAGTCTTTCTTTTTATCTCACTCTCGCGTTTCATTTTGTCTTTCTTTTTATCTCACTCTCGCGTTTAATTCTGTTTTTCTTTTTATCTCACTCTCGCGTTTCATTCTGTGTTTCTTTTTATCTCACTCTCGCGTTTCATTCTGTTTTTCTTTTTATCTCACTCTCGCTTTTCATTTTGTCTTTCTTTTTATCTCACTCTCGCTTTTCATTTTGTCTTTCTTTTTATCTCACTCTCGCGTTTCATTCTGTCTTTCTTTTTATCTCACTCTCGCGTTTCATTCTGTGTTTCTTTTTATCTCACTCTCGCGTTTCATTCTGTCTTTCTTTTTATCTCACTCAAACTTTTCATTTTGTCTTTCTTTTTATCTCACTCTCGTGATTCATTCAGTCTTTCTTTTTATCTCACTCTCGCGTTTCATTTTGTCTTTCTTTTTATCTCACTCTCGCGTTTCATTCTGTCTTTCTTTTTATCTCACTCTCGCGTTTCATTCGGTCTTTATTTTATCTCACTCACGTGTTTCATTCAGTCTTTCTTTTTATCTCACTCTCGCGTTTCATTCAGTCTTTCTTTTTATCTCACTCTCGCGTTTCATTCAGTCTTTCTTTTAATCTCATTCTCGTGTTTCATTCAGTCTTTCTTTTTATCTCACTCTCGTGTTCCATTCTGTCTTTCTTTTTATCTCACTCTCGCGTTTCATTCAGTCTTTCTTTTTATCTCACTCTCGTGTTTCATTCAGTCTTTCTTTTTATCTCATTCTCGTGTTTCATTCAGTCTTTCTTTTTATCTCACTCTCGTGTTCCATTGTGTCTTTCTTTTTATCTCACTCTCGCGTTTCATTCAGTCTTTCTTTTTATCTCACTCTCGTGTTTCATTCAGTCTTTCTTTTTATCTCACTCTCGCGTTTCATTCAGTCTTTCTTTTTATCTCACTTTCGCGTTTCATTCTGTGTTTCTTTTTATCTCACTCTCGCGTTTCATTCTGTCTTTCTTTTTATCTCACTCTCGCTTTTCATTTTGTCTTTCTTTTTATCTCACTCTCGCTTTTTATTTTGTCTTTCTTTTTATCTCATTCTCGCGTTTCATTCTGTCTTTCTTTTTATCTCACTCTCGTGTTTCATTCTGGGTTTCTTTTCATCTCACTCTCGCGTTTCATTCAGTCTTTCTTTTTATCTCACTCTCGTGTTTCATTCGGTCTTTCTTTTTATCTCACTCTCGCCTTTCATTCAGTCTTTCTTTTTATCTCACTCTCGCGTTTCATTTTGTCTTTCTTTTTATCTCACTCTCGCGTTTCATTCTGTCTTTCTTTTTATCTCACTCTCGCGTTTCATTCGGTCTTTCTTTTTATCTCACTCTCGTGTTTCATTCAGTCTTTCTTTTTATCTCACTCTCGCGTTTCATTCAGTCTTTCTTTTTATCTCACTCTCGCGTTTCATTCAGTCTTTCTTTTTATCTCATTCTCATGTTTCATTCAGTCTTTCTTTTTATCTCACTCTCGTGTTTCATTCTGGGTTTCTTTTCATCTCACTCTTGCGTTTCATTCAGTCTTTCTTTTTATCTCACTCTCGTGTTTCATTCGGTCTTTCTTTTTATCTCATTCTCGTGTTTCATTCAGTCTTTTTTTTATCTCACTCTCGCCTTTCATTCAGTCTTTCTTTTTATCTCACTCTCGCGTTTCATTCGGTCTTTCTTTTTATATCACTCTCGTGTTTCATTCAGTCTTTCTTTTTATCTCACTCTCGCGTTTCATTCAGTCTTTCTTTTTATCTTACTCTCGCGTTTCATTCAGTCTTTCTTTTTATCTCACTCTCGCGTTTCATTCAGTCTTTCTTTTTATCTCACTCTCGCGTTTCATTCAGTCTTTCTTTTTATCTCACTCTCGCGTTTCATTCAGTCTTTCTTTTTATCTCACTCTCGCGTTTCATTCAGTCTTTCTTTTTATCTCACTCTCGCGTTTCATTCAGTCTTTCTTTTTATCTCACTCTTGCGTTTCATTCAGTCTTTCTTTTTATCTCACTCTCCCGTTTCATTCAGTCTTTCTTTTTATCTCACTCTCGCGTTTCATTCAGTCTTTCTTTTTATCTCACTCTCGTGTTTCATTCAGTCGTTCTTTTTATCTCACTCTCGTGTTTCATTCAGTCTTTCTTTTTATCTCACTCTCGTGTTTCATTCAGTCTTTCTTTTTATCTAACTCTCGTGTTTCATTCAGTCTTTCTTTTTATCTCACTCTCGCGTTTCATTCAGTCTTTCTTTTTATCTCACTCTTGCGTTTCATTCAGTCTTTTTTTTATCACACTCTCGCGTTTCATTCAGTCTTTCTTTTTATCTCACTCTCGCGTTTCATTCAGTCTTTCTTTTTATCTCACTCTCGCGTTTCATTCAGTCTTTCTTTTTATCTCACTCTCGCGTTTCATTCAGTCTTTCTTTTTATCTCACTCTCGCGTTTCATTCAGTCTTTCTTTTTATCTCACTCTCGTGTTTCATTCAGTCTTTCTTTTTATCTCACTCTCGCGTTTCATTCTGTCTTTCTTTTTATCTCACTCTCGTGTTTCATTCAGTCTTTCTTTTTATCTCACTCTCGGGATTCATTCAGTCTTTCTTTTTATCTCACTCTCGTGTTTCATTTTGTCTTTCTTTTTATCTCACTCTCGTGATTCATTCAGTCTTTCTTTTTATCTCACTCTCACGTTTCATTTTGTCTTTCTTTTTATCTCACTCTCGCGTTTCATTCTGTCTTTCTTTTTATCTCACTCTCGTGTTTCATTTTGTCTTTCTTTTTATCTCACTCTCGTGATTCATTCAGTCTTTCTTTTTATCTCATTCTCGCGTTTCATTTTGTCTTTCTTTTTATCTCACTCTCGCGTTTAATTCTGTTTTTCTTTTTATCTCACTCTCGCGTTTCATTCTGTGTTTCTTTTTATCTCACTCTCGCGTTTCATTCTGTTTTTCTTTTTATCACACTCTCGCGTTTCATTCTGTCTTTCTTTTTATCTCACTCTCGCGTTTCATTTTGTCTTTCTTTTTATCTCACTCTCGCGTTTCATTCTGTGTTTCTTTTTATCTCACTCTCGCGTTTCATTCTGTGTTTCTTTTTATCTCACTCTCGCGTTTCATTCTGTCTTTCTTTTTATCTCAATCTCGCTTTTCATTTTGTCTTTCTTTTTATCTCACTCTCGCTTTTCATTTTCTCTTTCTTTTTATCTCACTCTCGCGTTTCATTCTGTCTTTCTTTTTATCTCACTCTCGCGTTTCATTCTGTGTTTCTTTTTATCTCACTCTCGCGTTTCATTCTGTCTTTCTTTTTATCTCACTCTCGCTTTTCATTTTGTCTTTCTTTTTATCTCACTCTCGTGATTCATTCAGTCTTTCTTTTTATCTCACTCTCGCGTTTCATTTTGTCTTTCTTTTTATCTCACTCTCGCGTTTCATTCTGTCTTTCTTTTTATCTCACTCTCGCGTTTCATTCGGTCTTTCTTTTTATCTCACTCACGTGTTTCATTCAGTCTTTCTTTTTATCTCACTCTCGCGTTTCATTCAGTCTTTCTTTTTATCTCACTCTCGCGTTTCATTCAGTCTTTCTTTTTATCTCATTCTCGTGTTTCATTCAGTCTTTCTTTTTATCTCACTCTCGTGTTCCATTCTGTCTTTTTTTTTATCTCACTCTCGCGTTTCATTCAGTCTTTCTTTTTATCTCACTCTCGTGTTTCATTCAGTCTTTCTTTTTATCTCATTCTCGTGTTTCATTCAGTCTTTCTTTTTATCTCACTCTCCTGTTCCATTCTGTCTTTCTTTTTATCTCACTCTCGCGTTTCATTCAGTCTTTCTTTTTATCTCACTCTCGTGTTTCATTCAGTCTTTCTTTTTATCTCACTCTCGCGTTTCATTCTGTGTTTCTTTTTATCTCACTCTCGCGTTTCATTCTGTGTTTCTTTTTATCTCACTCTCGCGTTTCATTCTGTCTTTCTTTTTATCTCACTCTCGCTTTTCATTTTGTCTTTCTTTTTATCTCACTCTCGCTTTTCATTTTGTCTTTCTTTTTATCTCACTCTCGCGTTTCATTCTGTCTTTCTTTTTATCTCACACTCGTGTTTCATTCTGGGTTTCTTTTCATCTCACTCTCGCGTTTCATTCAGTCTTTCTTTTTATCTCACTCTCGTGTTTCATTCGGTCTTTCTTTTTATCTCACTCTCGCCTTTCATTCAGTCTTTCTTTTTATCTCACTCTCGCGTTTCATTTTGTCTTTCTTTTTATCTCACTCTCGCGTTTCATTCTGTCTTTCTTTTTATCTCACTCTCGCGTTTCATTCGGTCTTTCTTTTTATCTCACTCTCGTGTTTCATTCAGTCTTTCTTTTTATCTCACTCTCACGTTTCATTCAGTCTTTCTTTTTATCTCACTCACGCGTTTCATTCAGTCTTTCTTTTTATCTCATTCTCATGTTTCATTCAGTCTTTCTTTTTATCTCACTCTCGTGTTTCATTCTGGGTTTCTTTTCATCTCACTCTCGCGTTTCATTCAGTCTTTCTTTTTATCTCACTCTCGTGTTTCATTCGGTCTTTCTTTTTATCTCATTCTCGTGTTTCATTCAGTCTTTTTTTTATCTCACTCTCGCCTTTCATTCAGTCTTTCTTTTTATCTCACTCTCGCGTTTCATTCGGTCTTTCTTTTTATCTCACTCTCGTGTTTCATTCAGTCTTTCTTTTTATCTCACTCTCGCGTTTCATTCAGTCTTTCTTTTTATCTCACTCTCGCGTTTCATTCAGTCTTTCTTTTTATCTCACTCTCGCGTTTCATTCAGTCTTTCTTTTTATCTCACTCTCGCGTTTCATTCAGTCTTTCTTTTTATCTCACTCTCGCGTTTCATTCAGTCTTTCTTTTTATCTCAATCTCGCGTTTCATTCAGTCTTTCTTTTTATCTCACTCTCGCGTTTCATTCAGTCTTTCTTTTTATCTCACTCTCGTGTTTCATTCAGTCTTTCTTTTTATCTCACTCTCGTGTTTCATTCAGTCTTTCTTTTTATCTCACTCTAGCGTTTCATTCAGTCTTTCTTTTTATCTCACTCTCGTGTTTCATTCAGTCTTTCTTTTTATCTCCCTCTCGTGTTTCATTCAGTCTTTCTTTTTATCTCACTCTCGCGTTTCATTCAGTCTTTCTTTTTATCTCACTCTCGTGTTTCATTCAGTCTTTCTTTTTATCACACTCTCGCGTTTCATTCAGTCTTTCTTTTTATCTCACTCTCGCGTTTCATTCAGTCTTTCTTTTTATCTCACTCTCGTGTTTCATTCAGTCTTTCTTTTTATCTCACTCTCGCGTTTCATTCAGTCTTTCTTTTTATCTCACTCTCGCGTTTCATTCAGTCTTTCTTTTTATCTCACTCTCGTGTTTCATTCAGTCTTTCTTTTTATCACACTCTCGCGTTTCATTCAGTCTTTCTTTTTATCTCACTCTCGCGTTTCATTCAGTCTTTCTTTTTATCTCACTCTCGTGTTTCATTCAGTCTTTCTTTTTATCTCACTCTCGCGTTTCATTCAGTCTTTCTTTTTATCTCACTCTCGCGTTTCATTCAGTCTTTCTTTTTATCTCACTCTCGCGTTTCATTCAGTCTTTCTTTTTATCTCACTCTCGTGTTTCATTCAGTCTTTCTTTTTATCTCACTCTCGCGTTTCATTCTGTCTTTCTTTTTATCTCACTGTCGTGTTTCATTCAGTCTTTCTTTTTATCTCAGTCTCGCGTTTCATTCGGTCTTTCTTTTTATCTCACTCTCGCGTTTCATTCGGTCTTTCTTTTTATCTCACTCTCGCGTTTCATTCTGTCTTTCTTTTTATCTCACTCTCGCGTTTCATTCGGTCTTTCTTTTTATCTCACTCTCGCGTTTCATTCAGTCTTTCTTTTTATCTCACTCTCGCGTTTCATTTTGTCTTTCTTTTTATCTCACTCTCGTGATTCATTCAGTCTTTCTTTTTATCTCACTCTCGCGTTTCATTTTGTCTTCCTTTTTATCTCACTCTCGCGTTTCATTCGGTCTTTCTTTTTATCTCACTCTCGCGTTTCATTCAGTCTTTCTTTTTATCTCACTCTCGCGTTTCATTTTGTCTTTCTTTTTATCTCACTCTCGCGTTTCATTCTGTCTTTCTTTTTATCTCACTCTCGCGTTTCATTCTGTCTTTCTTTTTATCTCACTCTCGTGTTTCATTCAGTCTTTCTTTTTATCTCACTCTCGTGTTTCATTCAGTCTTTCTTTTTATCTCACTCTCGTGTTTCATTCAGTCTTTCTTTTTATCTCATTCTCGTGTTTCATTCAGTCTTTCTTTTTATCTCATTCTCGTGTTTCATTCTGTCTTTCTTTTTATCTCACTCTCGCGTTTCATTCAGTCTTTCTTTTTATCTCACTCTCGTGTTTCATTCTGTCTTTCTTTTTATCTCACTCTCGCGTTTCATTCAGTCTTTCTTTTTATCTCACTCTCGCGTTTCATTCAGTCTTTCTTTTTATCTCACTCTCGCGTTTCATTCTGTCTTTCTTTTGATCTCACTCTCGCGTTTCATTCTGTCTTTCTTTTGATCTCATTCTCGTGTTTCATTCTGTCTTTCTTTGTATCTCACTCTCGTGTTTCATTCTGTGTTTCTTCTTATATCTATATCTCTCTCTTTCTCTCTCTCTGTCTCTCTGTCTCTCATTGTCTCTCTATGTTTCCTTCTGTGAGTAGCTAATTTTTTATTCTTGTCATTTTGTATTTCTTACATTTGCGGAAATCGACTCATTCTTTCTTTCTTAATTCTTTCTTTATTTTTATGTGTTATGGATATCTAACTCACTCACTCACTCATTCACTCTCTCTCACTCTCTTTCTATATATATATATATATATATATATATATATATATATATATATATATATATGTATGTATGTATATATGTGTGTATGTATGTGTTTTCTTCACATTACCTTTTCACCTTACATTTTTTACTATGATATACTAAATTTCTTTCTTTCTTTCTTTCTCTCTCTCTTTCTTTCTTTCTTTGCTAATTTTTGTTTTCGGGCTTTCTTTGTTTCTTTGTTTCTTTATTTGCCATTTTTGTTATTCGGCCGTTTTTTTTTCTTTCTTTCATTGCTATTTTTTCTTTCTTTCTTTCTTTTTTCTTTGCCAATTTTTCTTTCACGATCTTTTTTTTATTTTTGTTATTCATCCATTCTTTCTTTCTTTCTTTTTTCTTTCTTTTTTTCTGTAGTTTTTACCTATTTTATCCGATTCGCTCGTTTATTTCTCTTTCTTTCTTTGTCGTCCTTCCTTCCTTCTTTCTTTCTTTCTTTCTTTCTTTCATTGTATTTGTTTTCTTTCTTTCTGTATTTGTTTCTTCTTTCCTTTAAACCATCCATCCGCTGCTCAATATTACTATTTTCTTTTTTCTACATTAATTGTTCCTTATCTTTCATTCGTTAACTCAGCACATATATTTTTAAATAGGCTCTCTTTTTTCATTTCATATACCATATCGAAAGATACATGATCGCCTAAGCGTGTATCTCGCATGGCACATAACTCACTGACTAGATTAGAATTTACGGTTACATCTAGCCATTTCAACTTTAAAATTATGAGAACTTTCTGGTAATCAAGTACTGCGCTTAAATTTTTTAAAAATGGAAATACCCTAGTGGAAAATAACCGAAAAGCAAGAGGCTGGAAGATGCTAGAAATGTGAGAGAAAAGGAGATTGAGGAATCGGAGAGCCGAGTTCGAATTTCAATCAAATCCATTATATCCACTTACGTGTTAACCTTGGGAAAGGTATGAATCCCCTTCTTCTCCACCCAGCTATCGGTAAATAGCAGGACAGATCGAGTTCTATAGCCTTCGAAGGCAACTGGTCTACCGCAGAAAGAAATGGCAACCTACTTGGGGGAAAAATCTGCCTCATCAGTCATGTATCGAAAGATACATGATCGCCTAAGGCATATCATGCATGGCACATAACTGACTGATACTCCCTTACGTTTTAATACTCTTGGGATGGATTAAATCCTCTTCTTCTCTCCCCAGGTATGGGTAAATAGCGGGACAGACCGGGTTCTATAGCCTTGGATGGCAACGGGTCTACTGCTGATAGAAATGGCAACCTACAGCGGAAAGAAATCTGCCTCGTTAGTCATGTATCGAAAGTTAAATGATCGCCTAAGCGTGTAACATGCATGGCACATAACTGACTGACCCTTGGGAAAGGTATGAATCCTCTTCTTCTCCGCCCAGCTATAGGTAAATAGCCGGACAGACCGTGTTCTATAGCCTTTGATGGCAACTGGTCCACCGCAGAAAGAAATGGCAACCTACTGCAGGAAAAAAAATCTGCCTTGTCAGTTATGTACCGAAAGATAAATGATCGCCTAAGCGTGTATCACGCATGGCATATAACTGACTGACCCTTGGGAAAGGTATGAATCCTCTTCTTCTCAGCTATGGGCAAATAGCTGGACAGAACGGATTCTATAGCTTTTGATGGCAACTGGTCTACCGCAGAAAGAAATGGCAACCTAAAGCGGGAAAAATAGGCCACGTCTGTCATTTATCGAAAGGTACATGATCGACTAAGCGTATATCACGCATGGCACATAACACTGATTATTATTATATATTTGTTGGGGCGCACCCACCTTCACAACCACAATAGACTGATCCTATTATTATAAATAGAACAGTAGTTCTAGAGACTGGGAGTAGTGTAGCAGTGTACGCAGTCTCTGACTGTGCGCTGCTCCTGTCGAACTCTCTGCTTTGGCAGAGAGGAACCCGGACGAGGCTTTGCCGCAGGGCAAAGTGTCGTCCGGGGAGGTAGACAGTCCCTGAACCCGTTTATACGGGTTGTAAATGGGCATATTTTTGGCCGAGCCTACGGGCTCGGTAAGCCCACATTAAACCGGCCTTGTGCCACATTCGACCCACGTGGGAGGGTTGTTAAATACCGTAGTGTAGCAGTGTACGCAGTCTCTGACTGTGCGCTGCTCCTGTCGAACTCTCTGCTTTGGCAGAGAGGAACCCGGACGAGGCTTTGCCGCAGGGCAAAGTGTCGTCCGGGGAGGTAGACAGTCCCTGAACCCGTTTATACGGGTTGTAAATGGGCATATTTTTGGCCGAGCCTACGGGCTCGGTAAGCCCACATTAAACCGGCCTTATGCCACATTCGACCCACGTGGGAGGGTTGTTAAATACCGTAGTGTAGCAGTGTAGTGCAGTGCAGAGTGAGACTTCTGTAGTGATCAGTTACACTTCCGTTTCTCGACCGGAAGATACCGTTGGACTTTATTACTATTACTTATTGTTACTACTAACCTACGTTCGTTCTACTACTAATCTCTCTGATGTAAATACCGCTCTGAATATACCAGTATTTTTCCCTACGACTGTTTGTTCGTTATTACCATATACTCACGTGGAAACACTCAACATCTCAACAATATTCATAATGAATTCTATAATATATATATAGGTTTATAAATAATAATTAATTATAGGTTTCTCCACAATATAATTATAGTTTTTTACGCAATATAACCCAATAATGGGGCTTTGAGCATTATTAGTTTAAACTTGCCTGTTCCTATCGGATTTTCTGTGATGAGGAGTTATCATTATTTGCACTATTTATATTCAGACTATTGTCCTTATCTTTCTAGTTGATATCACAGTTTTTCAGTCGCTTTGCTCTCCGGCCTTCCTCGGGTGTATATCACTCTGCGTAGTCTACAGACAATTCCTGTTTGAACTCTTTATTTAAGGAGACAGCTCTCCATCCTCTTCTCATGTCTAGGGATATCATCTAGTACTTATTTTTATGTAATATTATTCAGTTACTGTTCGCCCCTTTCCACTGAGTGAATGTACACTGCCCGATCCCGGGATTGAACTCTCTTGCTTACGATTGCCTTGTATGTATAGTATTTTCCAAGCATGTCTCCCTGATTTTGTCCTGAAAGTTTCACATTTCTTTTCTGTCTTTGGTTGATATCAACATTGCATCTGTTGTTCATAGTCTAAAAAAATCCTTGTTTCTCACAGACATTCTATAGTATTACCAACATTCTTCGTTAGAACGACATATCTTTCGCTTCAGGTTATTTATTCTTTGAATGAATAGTCACAGCACTCACATCCGGGTCGAAACCAAAATCATTTTGTGGCTGTTCAGAAATACTTCCTTTGTTACTAATGTTATTCAACGATCATTTCAGTGGATTCCATCTTAGAGTTAATATTTAGTTATTTCTTCTCGCTGTCCTCGGAGTCTTTGTATACTAATTCGTTCAAATGTCCGACTGTAACTACCATCAATACAGTGTCGTCCGAGTAACATTTGTTGCCAGGTTACGGCCGACGATAGTAAATCCAGAAAAGGCCTTTAACAGACTTACAGACATCTAACTATGGAAGTTAAATATATATATATATATATATATATATATATATATATATATATATATATATATATATATATATATATATATATAAGGTTGATTCTCTTTATTAGCCCACGCAATTCGTTACAATATAAGAAAGATATTCCTTATATTATTCAATGTTTCTTTCCGCTTTTATTTAAGCTGCCATGTCCTCTCAAGCGACTATAAGTCTCCACAATTTCCTTTGATTTCTGGTGTGTACACATTTCTTTCCGGGTCCCAACCAGAAACATAAGGTCAGAAATGGCATCATGACATTTTCCACTGACCAATTAAAAAACAAACAAAAAAATAACACGCACACATATTTTACATAGAAAAATCTCTTCGTAAGGTGTGGGCTGTACTCATAAAAACAATGTTTTGTATTTCTTTAAGGCATGGGCTTCCACGAATACCTTCCATGAGTCTACTGAAATCTTTTCCAACGATTCCGAGGGCTCCAACTGCAACTGATAATGTTGATGTCTCCATGTGCCACATTTTTTTTATTATTAATATCATTTTATTTCCTTTGATTTCTGGTGTGTACTCATTTCTTTCCAGGTCCAAACCAGAGACCTAAGGACAGAAATGGCCTCATGACATTTTTTACATATCATTTTTTTAAAACAAAACATATTATTATTATCATTATTATTATTGTTTTATTTCCTTTAGTTTCTGGTGTATACTCATTTCTTTCCGTGTCCCAACCAGAGACCTAACGTCAGAAATGGCATCATGACATTTTCTACATAGCATTTTTTAAAAACAAAATATATTATTATTATCATTATTATTATTGTTTTATTTCCTTTGGTTTCTGGTGTATACTCATTTCTTCCCGGGTCCCGACCAGAGACCTAAGCTCAGAAATGGCATCATGACATTTTCTACATAGCATTTTTTAAAAACAAAATATATTATTATTATCATTATTATTATTGTTTTATTTCCTTTGGTTTGTGGTGTATACTCATTTCTTTCCGGGTCCCGACCAGAGACCTAAGCTCAGAAATGGCATCATGACATTTTCTACATAGCATTTTTTAAAAACAAAATATATTATTATTATCATTATTATTATTGTTTTATTTCCTTTGGTTTCTGGTGTACACTCATTTCTTTCCGGGTCCCGACCAGAGACCTAAGCTCAGAAATGGCATCATGACATTTTCTACATATCATTTTTTTTAAAACAAAATATATTATTATTATTATCATTATTATTATTATTTATTTCCTTTGATTTCTGATGTGTACTCATTTCTTTCCGGGTCCTGACCAGAGACCTAAGGTTAGAAATGGCATCGTGGCATTTTCCACTGACCAATTAAACAAAACACACACACACATTTTATATAGATAAAGGCCTTAGTAAGGTGGGGGCTGTACTCGTGAGAGCAATTTTTTGTATTTCATTATGGCATGGTCTACCAGGAATCCCTTCAATGAGTCTACTGGAATATTTTCCAACCAATCTGGGATTTTTGATGTTCCCATGTGCCACATTTCTGAGATTTCGATTTCAATTTCAATGTCCTTGTATATTGATAGCTTTCTGAAGATCTTCAAAGATACATTGCAGTCTTCCGGGATTGCCATATCAATAGGGAGGCAACGTTTTGGTTTGATTCCATGTCCTCAAAGATTTACAGGATCGTGTTTCTCCAGAAAATCCTCACTTTTATACCTCAAATTAGCATTTGATTTTTAACCACCCTTCTTTGTCTTTTTTTATGCTATACATATACTTCTGCTCTGCATGCCATGACTTTGAGTACTTACTGGGTAATCGCTCTCCATAACATCCTGCTTGTTGTTGCTCAGACGGACAGTTGAATGTTTACTGTCGCTCTTTGACATTTTATGCTGTTCATAACCGTCTTCTCTTTATATGATGTCAATCAGTATTTACATGATCATGGCTCTCTACAACATCCAGTCTTTTGTTACTCAAACTAATGTATGACTCTTCGTTATCCCACTTTTTTCTTATTATCATCTGCATATGCTTCTTCTTTACGTGTTACGTCCTTCAGCATTTAGACGATTACGGCTCTCCACATCATCCTGTCTTTTGTTGCTCTAACTAATATTTGACTCTTTAATACCCCAAGTTGCCCCTATACTTTCATGTTTCTTCTTCTTTTGTGTCCCATATACTTAAGGATTTGTACGATCATGGCTCTCCACAACTTCCTGTCTTTTTTGCTCGAACATTTAATTCTTTATTATCCCTCTTTGTCCTTGTTATTCTGAACACATGCTTCTTCTTTAAATGGCATGTCCTTCAGTATTTACACGATTATGGCTCTCCTCAATATCCTCTCTTTTTTGCTCAAGCTAAAATTTGACTCTTTTCTATCCAGCTTTGAGTAAGTTATGTTATACTTATGCTTCTTTTTTTACGTACCATATCCTTAATGATTTACACGTTCATGGCTCTCCACACCATCAATTTTGTTGCTCAAACTAATATATGACTCTTCATTATCCCATTTTTTTTTGTTATCATATACATATGCTTCTTCTTTACGTGTCGCGTCCTTCAGTATCTAGACGATCATGGCTCTCCACATCATCCTGTCTTTTGTTGCTGAAACTCAAACTTGACTCCTCAAGCCACTTTGTTTTTCTTATGTCATATATATGGGTCTTCTATTATGTGTCATATTTATTTCAGGACGTGGACTAATATCCCTTTCTGTTTGACAACAACCTCTGAGTAATAGGTAAGGAATATAAGCCGACGTCTGCAGCCTTGTTAAATCGTTTTTAAGATTCTTTTATGTTTACAGCTGAATGTATTTTCTAGTAGATTAAGTATTTCATTGGATAAATGAGTTGGATTTTAAATTTGATTTGCTACAAGAACTGACCTAGTGCATTCATGGCATTTAGATAAAAGGGTAAGCACCAGATACTGAAAGGGTATCAAGGAGCGAATTAGATGACACAGGCAACTTTTGCGGTAAGAGATGTAGAATTTTAATATGAGCTGAGTCAAAAATTATTAACATGTCTGTTTCTTGTTTTTATTCATCAGTTCATTGCAAAGGTTCGTGCCCGATTTTCATTATTAAAAAACCTGCCCGGCGTCAACGTATATAACGTTCATTAACCAGCTACAGACGTGTTAATATGTCGGTCTTGATTCGTTGTAAGCCATTCTGATCTTGAAACGAGTACAGTTCTCATACGACTTGTGAAGTGTTAGCCACTGCTCGGGAGGTTGAAGGTGCCTCAGTTTTTTAGAAAAAAATCATCTGAAAATGAAACGTTTTTCCTAAACTAATTGGTGGGTAAGTTTTTAATGGAGTGGTACAATAACGCAACCATTTCTTCTTCCCATATATGGAAGCAGTGCTCTACTTCAGGTCAGACCTGTCTCTTGGAAAAGTAGAGAATAGAAGGAGAAACGATTTACTTAACCCCTTCCTTGTGTTTTTTAGGCACAGACGAGTAGTCACGTCCAAAATAAAACATTCAAAAACTATCTACAGACGTGTTTATACGTGGATCTTGATTCTTTTTATTTCCGTCTGAGCTTGGAACGCGTCCCATTGTCAATTCATACGTCAGGTGGAGGTGTTAGCCACCGCTAGGGTACTTCAAGGTTCTTGAGTTTCTCAGTCGATCTTGATTCATTTTATGGCCTCCTGAGCTTGGAACGCGTCCTATTGTCAACTCATATGTCAGGTGGAGGTGTTAGCCACCGCTAGGGTACTTCAAGGTTCTTGAGTTTCTCAGTCGATCTTGATTCATTTTATGGCCTCCTGAGCTTGGAACGCGTCCTATTGTCAACTCATATGTCAGGTGGAGGTGTTAGCCACCGCTAGGGTACTTCAAGGTTCTTGAGTTTCTCAGTCGATCTTGATTCATTTTATGGCCTCCTGAGCTTGGAACGCGTCCTATTGTCAACTCATATGTCAGGTGGAGGTGTTAGCCACCGCTAGGGTACTTCAAGGTTCTTGAGTTTCTCAGTCGATCTTGATTCATTTTATGGCCTCCTGAGTTTGGAACGCGTCCTATTGTCAACTCATATGTCAGGTGGAGGTGTTAGCCACCGCTAGGGTACTTCAAGGTTCTTGAGTTTCTCAGTCGATCTTGATTCATTTTATGGCCTCCTGAGCTTGGAACGCGTCCTATTGTCAACTCATATGTCAGGTGGAGGTGTTAGCCACCGCTAGGGTACTTCAAGGTTCTTGAGTTTCTCAGTCGATCTTGATTCATTTTATGGCCTCCTGAGCTTGGAACGCGTCCTATTGTCAACTCATATGTCAGGTGGAGGTGTTAGCCACCGCTAGGGTACTTCAAGGTTCTTGAGTTTCTCAGTCGATCTTGATACTTTTTATGGCCTCCTGAGCTTGAAACGTCTGGTAGAGGTGTTATCCACCACTCGGGTACTTCAAGGTGCCTCTGTTCATAATCGATCTTGATTCATTTTTTGCCCCTGTGAGCCTGAAACGAGTTCAGTAATCAACTCATACATCTAGTAGTGGTGTTTGCCACCGCTCGGGTGCTTCAATGGTACCTCATATTCTTAGTTACTATATTAAAAACAAATAAAAATGTTCTTCTGAAAATGAAACGGTTTTCCCCAAATAATTGTCTAGTTTGGTTTGTTTAGTTTGTTTGGTTTCTTTCGCTTTACGGTTTGGTTTTTGGTTTCGTTTGTTTCGCTTTGCTCAATGTTTTTTTTTTAATGACATCAAGATTTTTATTGCTGGTGATAAAAATTAAAAAAAAAATATTCCTCGTATTAAAACTTATTTTTAGACTTTCATAGTGTTTTAAGCACTTTTTACGTGGTTAACTATTTGCCCACAGCTGGGACCCTGGTAGGTACAACCACCCCGGGTCAGGGTTAACATGGAAACACCAGCAATTAAGTGGTGGTTCGATGCTCCGAAAAAGCCTCCTGATCAGAGGCTTTGCTGCCAGATGTAGTTTATCGTCTCACCCAGGACGGGTAATTATCGGGAAAGGGGTTAATATAAAATGACCGCAACTTGATAGTGTAGTTTGTTTTGGTACCGATTTTCCGGTGTGATCGAGATCGAAATCTTTTATCGTTCAATTAGTAATCAGACCTTGTTGAATGTTGAGTCTTTGTCCATAAATGACGAAAGAAAAATTGCAATTACGCCATATTATGTGCTTTGAATTTCGGAAAGGAGTAAGTGTCAGAACGTGCTCCAGCTTTTCAGACGGTGAAAAATTTGCTTTGGTAGATTTTATCAGGGTGATTTTTAATCTAAACGATCCGAACGGCCTTCAGACTTCGACGAAGACGCCCTGCTTTCCATCGGGGATAATGAATGAACTCTTGATTTTGACGGGAGAGAATTCCAAAAGTTTTGAATTTGAATTTGAGTTTCGCCATTTGAAGGAAATTACGTTCAAGAAAAAAAAGGACAATTCTGGTAAAATCGAGAAAGTATCCTTTTCCTTTTACGGCAACGCAAGAACGTATTTTGCAAAGACAGATCTTATAGAGGAGTTGAAATGGCAAAACATCAAGTAGACACCTCATTCTCCTGATATATGCCTCGAACGGATTTCTCATCTGCTTCGACCTCTACTGAATAACTGAAATGGCCAAAAATGAACTGTTTAGAATCAGGCGAATTCTGCCTGACAACCTAGCGCCCCGACCCAAAATCACGATTGTTCCACGAAAATGTCAGCAATAAGCTTGCGGAACAATTGTCTTTTATCATGAGTCAGCATATGGACGGTCATTGGACACGCGGCGAAGTGCTTAGAACGTTCGCATTCTGACCACGAGACCCGGGTTCGAATCTCACACATTGTCGATTTGTCAGGAAGGAGACTTCCTGATGTTATTGAACTGGAGTGGTCTATCCCAGCGTGAAGCACTTTTGGAAAATGACTGAAAACCATACCACGGGGTGACGCAAGACTTTTGAGTGAAATTGGGTAGACGGAACTTTTGGAGGAATCGATAGCTGTGCTAATAAGAAGTCTCTTGGTACAGTCGATAGCTGTGCTGGCAAGAAATCAGAAGGCATCATGACTGAGGATTTGAGCGTGCTGGCTTTGTTCAAATTGTTGATCAAGCTAGATAACATGCTATTTCGCAGAAAAGGTAACTAAGGTTTGCACAGCATAGTTGCAGTATAAACCACAGGTGAGCTTTGTGGGTGTTGCAGAAAACACAAATGTGACTGAGCAAGTGTCTGCAATAGGGATTGGATAACCGCCCTAGTAGACATGTATCCTTGAATACGAGTGGCCAGCTTTACATACACTCAAATGTTTAATTTTCTAATAAGGCACAAACTTTTGCAATAATTTAACCAGTCTTAAATAGTTATTAGATAACTACATCGGAGGCCTTGCTGCCGGATGTACTTTATCGTCAAACCCAGATCTTGCTGATTTTTCTTAATGCTAAAACAACATCGTTTAGAAGCCCTTTGTCTTGAGAGCCTCTTGTGCTTTATATAGGGAAAACATTAGTAAATAAAAAAATATCTGAATTCTGAACGTATTTGGTATAGGACATCCAGATTAAGGGGCGGATTCTTCCGGGGGAACTGACAGAAGAGAAGAAGTTTTTTTCCCGTCGCTAGAGATGTAGTATCCGTTCCATGACGGATGTCTTCTCTATCCCCGTTGAGTAACAGCGGTTCCACAGTGGTTGTATGACCAGCTATGGCTACCTTAGACAAGCTTTGACCAGTTTAGACAAACCTTGACGAGTTTAGACTAGCAGGCCTAGTGGAAACTCTTGGGTTCCCACGTTTAAAACCAACCTTGTTTCACAACCTAACTCAGTGGGGAGTTAAGATAAATATCGGACTTACAGCTTCAGAAAACTATTTGTACTAGAAAGTAACATTCGGCGTAATGAGACTGTGGGACGATGCTCCACGGGCAAGGTTATACATTCCCAACTCCGCGTTTGTACTGATGATACAACTATTTTCACCTCTCTTAATACAAGTTTGATAGCTCTTATAGAGTAAAACTGGCAGCAAATCGTCTTAAATGCCATTCAATCTATTGTTAGTTGGGACAAGAAATGGCTTGTAGACATTAAAGCTTCTAAAACTGTGGCTCATTTAGTCATCTTACCGAACAGTTTCCCCTACTATGCATATGGCTGATGCCAACCTCCGGGGGGGGGGCAACTTCTTGCACCTTCTGGATCTAGTGTTCTGACATGAAGAGAAAGGTTTATATTAAATCAACTCCTAGGCCTGCTGAAAGGATAACTAGTATTCTGAATCCTGTCAGACAATTTGCCAGACGTCGGCCCTCTTGTTTAAATCTACCATTTTTTCTGTTCTCTATATATTGCTAATTTTTAACGGTTTATCAACCCTTTTTCTGGTTATGTAAAGCGAGAAAATGCTTGTAACTTTGAATTACTGAGAATGTTTTGGAGATAATAATTCAATGATACATGACTTTTAATAACCCAGAGACTACTATTTTGGTCACGCCCCAGTGATATATGGATTTAATGTGGACATTTTCAAGGCTAAAAGATTTTTGATGAAATC